>CM065120.1:2780000-3037500 GCA_033026305.1 Cirrhinus molitorella
TGTCATAAAAGCAAACAAATATGATTTACTTTGATTTTTTTTTTTTAGTCCAGTGTATTATCAATCACCAGCGTCATCAAACCAGTGTTATTTTACAATTATTTATGTACTATTGTAGTCTGGTGTTTATTTTTATATTTTACGCTTATAGTTTAAAATTTTAGTACACTGTAAAAAAACAAAAAAACAATTTGTAGAGTCAACTTAAAATAATTTGTTTCCTTGGCTGCCTTAAAATTCAGTTCAGTTAAATGGAAAAAAGTTTAGTCAACTTAAAATTTTAAACACAGCTGTTAAGTTTAACAAACTATTTTTTTGTTTAGTCAACTCGCATATCTAAGTTGTCACTTGAATAAACTTATTTGAGTTGCCTGAACTTAAAATTTTAAGGCAGCAGGGTAACAAATTATTTTAAGGTGACTCAACAAATTGTGTTTTTTGTTTTTAAAGTGTACTAAAATTTTAAACTATAAGCGGAAAATATTCAAATAAACACTAGACTACAATAGTATATAAATAATTGTAAAATAACACTGGTTTGATGACAGTGGTGACTGATACTAAAGTGATAAATGCTTAAAAAAATCCACATTTTTAAGAAGTAAGTCATATTTGTTTGCTTTTATGTCAAAATGACTATGAAGTGAACACAGAAGAGAACGTAGTATCATGTCAGAGCTGTAGTTTTTCTTTCACTAAAAACAAAAGGCTTGTATATTCTAAAAAATAAAAAATAAATAAATAAACATCGATTTCAAACATGACATTCATTCTTGTGAATACTGATGAGAAATTTCCCCAAAAATACTTAATGTCACTTTCCATCATGTTATTTACTTATTTGTTTTATTTTGTAAAGACCCTCCTCAAAAAAAGCCATCCTTAATTGCACAATCCTGCAGGAAGTGACATCATTCAATTGGAGAGAAATGAACAGCAGCACATCAGTAAGTATCAGTGGATTTGATGGATCTTTGCAACGTTTTGTGGCTTTAATTGAATATAAGAATTGTCTGAGAAACTCGCTTTATATGCTTTTTTGTAAATACTATTATAAAATGAAAACACAAGCATGTTTATTTTCTCCAAAAGTTCAAGGAACTCAAGATACCAGCTATGATTACCACAGTAAATATTTGTAAGGCACAATACTGACTCCTGCAACTATTTGTACAGGGCAGGCCTATAAAAAGCATTGTTGCCACTTCACAGACGGGACTGGGCTATAGTAAGACTTTCCTTCCCCCACTTCCAGGCAAGTTTCGAGGTTTATCTAGAAGTGTCTGCTGTGCTGATAGTGTTTCTGCATGACAAGAGCAGCTGCTTTCTCAAACAAACACACACACACACACACACACACACACACACACACAAAATAATCACTGCAGGATTATTCAGTGACCGGCACTTATTATAATACAGTGCTGCTCATTCAAAAAGACACTTAAGTTGTTTTTTTAAGATATATACCATTATAATATATTATATTTTGAACACAATATCATGTTTATAAATGTTTACTGCGACAATAACATATTTTTAGACATGGGCCATAGTACTACTATGGTATTCTTGTAAGTGGTCCATCATATAAAAGGCATGGCAGTACTTTATTTAAAAAAGAAACACTGGCCTAAATATTACCACACACGCACGCATTTAGGGCAAAGAATGCTACTGTAGTCCCACAATAATGTAGTATTTCTATAGTAAATGCCCAAAACATGGTATTACCATATTACGGTATTACTTTTTGTTAATGTATCGTCTGTAGGCTATTACTAATGAGATACTGTCAACGAGAAAAAGCTGACACAATATTATTATTATTATTATTATTATTATTATTATTATCAAATATAACCTTTCGTAATGTATTGCATGTGACTTACCTTCCAGTTGATCATGATGATGATTAATTCTGTAGAATAAAGGTAAATCTGTCGGGCACTAAACTCAACTCGAGCTTTTTCTATTTGTTCGCCAGTTGGGTTAGTAAAATGACCTCTGGGGGCGTGTCGAGAACACACGAACCGAATTAATGGGTAGAACGGAAATTAGTATGAAACCGAATTTTGACGTGGGTGGAGCTTAGCTGCACGAAAGTTGTCTCAAAATGTTTTATTTTATTTTATTTTTGCACTTTATTAAACTTTCAGATAACAAACAGGCATTGTCATACTCCAATGTTAAATACATTTAACACATCCAAGCAGCATATAATAAACTAAATCATATCATAAAATAAAACAAATAATACTATAACACAAATTAATTTACATGTTGGTTGGGTGTCAATCCATATATGTTGACAAAAGTTCAGAGAATTTTTAATTTTTAAATGCTGTGAAACAAGGAGAAACTTTAACAAATCTACATTTGTGTATATAAAACTTTGCTACAAGCAACATATTATTGCACAAAAATTATATTTCTTTGTTTTGCATAAAGATACCAAATTTAACAATGTGATAGTCAAAGGCAGGAATTGTCTCAAAATGGTCAGGATCTGCAACGTGAAAAAATGGCTCTAGTCGTAATAAACTTGACTTTCTAAAAGATATGTTTTTAAAAGATCTAAATAGTTGTAATTAATAGATCAGTATATTATAATATTGTACTTTCTAAGCTTAGTTAAAAAATAAATCGTGAGATCTGAATGCAGCTCAGTGGTGAGATTTGGCCCTTTGTGCACCATAAAGCGCCCCCTAGCGGAATAAACTCTTTGTTTCATACTAACAAAAATACTGTCTGACTCCCAATGATCGCAATTCTCCAGATGACCAATGCCGCAACACATCCAGGTCACGTAAGAATGACGCAGCCAATCAGATGGTCCTTTAAAAGGACAGATCAGTTCTAGAAAGCTGATGAACATTATAGAAGGATTTAGAATAAATATTTCACTAAACTGATTTAAATCTATCCTTGAGCGTCAAGGAATAACTCTGAATGGAAAATACACAAATACAATATAAAATATACAACATACAATATACAAATACATATATATATATATATATATATATATTATAAAAAATAATTTAACATATTGAAAAATATTATTTATATATTTTTTTTGTTATATATTAACTTATATATGAACTTTATGTGCAAATTATTTTGAATATAAATCTAAAAAATACCATTTAAAGTACTAAAAATACTGTACTGTATACTGCATTATATTTTATTACATTTGAGCATTATGTGCAATAACAGTACAATTTCAGATACATTTTAAAATATAGAAAAATTATATTATTTGAAATATATTATATTATGTTATAATAAAGTACATTACATTATAGTATATTTGAGTGTTATGTGGAATAACTCTGAATGTAAATGTAAGAAATTAAAAATTGAAAAATTATATTTATATATTATATTATATGATATATTTGAACTGTTATGTGCAAATAGTTCTGAATATAAATCTAAAAAAAAAAAAAAATACATATTTATATATTACTTATATTTTTATATTGTATTTTGTTATATTACATTATGGGTAATAACTTAATATAAATATCAGACACAATTTAAAATATATTATATTATATTATATTATATTATATTATATTATATTATATTATATTATAGTGTTATGGCTTATGCACAATCTACATTTTTGGAAAATACTTTTAATGTCCATTTTAATTTAAGTTTTGTATGTTTTTTTATTAAATGCCGATCACCCTTTAGAGGGTGTAATAACATTAAATTTGGCTGTGAGAGTTTATTATTATTATTTTTGTGTGTGTGTGTGTGTGTATTTATTCATGTAATCAGATGGTTAGCATGACCTTTCCTGTTTCTGAATTTCCATGATGTCAGCGCTGCTTGGAAGAAAAATGATTTTAGACATGCAAATGTTTCATTTGATTTCCTGCTGCTGCTGGAGCCCTTGATTTACAAACACTGTAGTTCATTCTCTTCTCTAAAACGAAAAGGCCGTTGTTTCTTCACCGATTCTGATTTATTCCTGCCGTGTGTTGTAAATGATGTCATCAGCGATTGTCTTTGTGTTGACTGACTCAGCCGAGACAAAAACAAGCCAGAAACACCCACCAATATACACAGGTCTAAAATGTCACGTTCACATGCGAACATAAATGCGCAAACTGTAAAACAGCCGCCTCCTCAAACTGCTGTCATGATGAAGACGGTCCACCTACTCTGATTTAATTGAATCCTCCTCCAGGCCTCAAGTCTCCACACAATAGATCTTCTGTGAGGTGCAGTGAACACGTGACAAAGACCAGCAGCCATTACTTTTGCTCTTACAAATGAATTACAGAAGTGGTTGCTGGTCTCCAGCTTGTGCTGAATGATCTTCTGAGTGAGTGTTTATTTCTGCAGTGTAATGAGAAAACCCAGGGTCAGTTTCAATTTAATTTCAACTTCGAGTAAGAGCAAAATGAAGACCTGCAGCAGGTGGCGCTAGAGTATTATAGTTACTTGTGAAAGATTCATGGGTTTGAGAATGCAAATATATGTTTTCATGCTTGCACACAGAGAAATACGTTATTTGCATGTGAATTTGACGTTTATATGATGTACTGTATGTAATTGCACACGTACACGCTCAGCTGGAAACACTGGTCACTTCATTGCTGAACTCTTTGACTTCTGTGACAAACCCAAGGGACTTGAATGTTTCCACTATAGCAGGCTTCAAATGTGAATCGGATACAGCTACTGAACTTAAGGACATATATTTCTCAATCTGTTGGAATGCATAATTAAAGTGTTAAATCAAATCTGAACCTAACGTAATGTAACATCCGAATGTAAACAATGCCCCTGAACCCAACGGAACTCGCAAATTTAGTTGATTATTGCCGCTGAATTGAAAATGGTCAATTAATGTCATGTTTTGAGCTGTACTAATTTGTTGGACTTGGAAAAACATTTGGAGTAGCCTACTATAATTAAGCTGTCAAAAGTTATAACAAATCAAGGAAGAGTGCAAAACTGCAGTGCAAAAAAAAAAAAAAAATGTTTTTCTTACTTAGATTTTTTCTCGTTTCCAGACAAAATATCTACAAATTCTTAATCAAGAAGGATTTTTTAGACAAGTAAAAAATACTGTCTTGTTTTCAGAAAAAAGAAGTTAAAACTAAGTGAGTTTTTGCTTAAAACAAGCAACGGGGTAAGCAAAATAATCTTATTTCAAGCAGAAAGCTAGATTATTTTTCTTACCCTATTGGCAGATAATTTAGCTTGTTTCAAGAAAAAACTCACTTAATTCTAACATATTTGGTCTGAAAACAAGACAATATTTTTTACTTGTCTAGAAAATCCTTCTTGATTTAAGAATTTTTAGATATTTAGGCTGGAAACAAGACAAAAAAATCTAAGTAAGAAAAGCATTTTTTGCAGTGTGAGGAACAAAATGCGTTCACTGCAAAAAAATGCTTTTCATAGTTAAATTTGTCATCTTGTTTCCAGCCAAAATATCCAAAAATTCTTAAATCAAGAAGGATTTTCTAGACAAGTAAAAATTATAGTCTTGTTTTCAGAAAAAATAAGTTAAAATGAAGAGAGTTTTTGCTTGAAACAAGCAAAATAATCTGCCATCGGGGTAAGCAAAATAATCTAGTTTTCGGTTTGAAATAAGATTATTTATAAAATGATTTAGCTTACCCCATTGGCAGATTATTTTGCTTGTTTTAAGCAAAAACTCGCTTAATTATGACTTCTTTTTTCTGAAAACAAGACAGTAATTTTTGCTTGTCTAGAAAATCCTTCTTGATTTAAGAATTTTTAGATATTTTGACTGGAAACAAGACAAAAAATCTAAGTAAGAAAAGCATTTTTTTTTTTTTTTTTTTTTTTTGCAGTGTTTGTGATTGGCCAAACTGAACCAGGATTTCCAGGGCAGGAATCTTGACAACATTCGTGTTTGTTCTTATCATTTCCGGTCAGGTATGTGAAATATTAGGCAAATATCTTAATTAATACTGCTCATGCATATATTTACCACCTATTAATTTTAGTTTGTCAAAATATTGTGCCAATTCCCTGCTTAATAAGTCCTCCTCTATATGATTAAGCAGCTTCCATGTTTTTTCATGGTTTAGACAGCGTAAATTAGCAGAACAACGTATTCAGTAGAATATTAACCGTGCAATCAATGCTGTTTAGTACATCTAGCCATCTCCAATATGGCCAGCAATTCGGGTAACTGACCAAACTGTGACGCAAGTGCAAACCCTCTACTAAAGCACTGCTAAGTGGATTTCTCAGTAGGGTTCTAACTCTCCATTAAGTTCTTTTCTTTTCTTTTTTTAAACAACTGTCAAGCCAAATTTGTGAAAAAATATAATCCAGCACACTACCAATACTTGCAGTCTGGGTTCACATATGTCATTTACACTAATTGATTGGGTGTGTCTCTTTTTAATTGTATATTTATGCCTGATGAAGGTCAGTGGACTGAAACGTTGCTTTGCTAAATAAATCTGTCCCCTTAGCAAGTATTGTTAGTGCGCTTGATTATATCTTTTCACAAATTTGACTTGACAGTTGTTGGACCTTTTTTTTCACACACCTACCATTCCAGGTGTGCTGGGTTTGTGTTGATTGCTGATTTTTTTTATTTAAACAAAACATTATGATAAACATCATGATAGAAATATTCTATTTGCACATAAGCACAGTTGTCTGTTATAAAACTGAATCTCTATTTTTGGCTCAGAGAGGCTAAAAGCTACAAATTTTCAAGATGGATTGGACGTGTTAGTGGCTGAAATGTCTGAAACTGTCCAGACATTAACAGTGTCTTCAACATTTCACAGATTCACCTTTTCGGAAAGCGGCTAGAAGGACGTCACTTCTGAGAAAAGCCAACATTGTCACGCCAAAAGTTTGATGGAAGACATGTGACAAATCCTCAGACCATCAGGAGAAAATGAGACTAAAGTGGCATGAAACTCTATGGTACAAACCAATAATCAGGTACAAAATCATTTCAAGCATGGTAGTGGCAGCATCCCATCTAACAATAATATGTTAATAATACGTGCAAAGATTCCCATTGAGTTATAAAAATGTTCAAAATGGAGAAATGAAGGTTTTTTTGAACGTTAAGGAAACATTCCATATTATATTGGCGAACATTATAGGAACGTTACTTTTTAATGTTTTCTGAACATTTCGACCAAAAAGGTGTTAGAGGAACATCCAACAAAAGCATTCCATGAACGATGTATAAATTAATCGAAAAAACTTTTAATGAACGTTTTATTAATGTTACTGGAATGCTCTAAGAATGTTCCCTGTTAGAAGGGATTTTGTACAGAGGTTTCTAAGCCTGAATGTTTCTTGGATGTAATGAATAGAGCCAGACACAGACTAGTCCTTGAGAAGAACCAGTTTCAGATTTGCATGTGGAGCAAAAATGACTTTTCAAGCAGCACAATGACCCAAAAACATTTGTGGCCTGAAAACTGAAGCACACTTGAACAACATTGAAAAACCCAAGTTATAGGTACTAATTAAAGGTTGGAGATGGATTGCTCTCAGCCCACATGAAAATCGATGTGTGTTTCATATTTTTTAAATACTTAAGGAAATTTAAAAAGCACTCAGATAATCACGATGGCCTCAAGCGCTCAGCAGCACGAGTCAGAAAGCGAAGCGCTAATGAAGATCAGTAGGAGTGAATGTGGGAGGAAGAGTTTATCAGTCCATCTGAACAAACACAGATAGAGAGAGAGATTGAGAGAGGTAAGGGGTGTGCTGAACATCTTACATTCTCCGTTCGTGACCTCCATCGCCCCCTACGCACCACAGGCACCTTCGCTCGAGCGCTCGGCACGCTGGGTAAAATAACACTGGATTCCGGGAAATCGGGGCCTTTTTTGAGTCTTTGCAAAACAACATCTGCCAGTTTGTGCAGCTGAGCTGTTTTTGTTTTGTCAGGGTGAGCAATGGGAGATTGGAGGCCTTCGTTTGGACAGGTTCAAACCCAATGAAGTTCTCAAAGCAAATTGGACATTGACTTTCAAGCTCTCTTCCAGCAGCCTACATAGACAGCATTTTAAGGCTGTTCAAAAATTTAGGCAGGAAAAGCATGCTGCCTCTTTAGGTCGCACAACATGCATATTACGCAGTTCTAAAGTTGTATATACACCAAATGCACACTATATATCAATTGTTTTTTAAATATTTGCATAAAATAAATAATGGAATAATTTCACATTCTTAAATTGATTTATTAAAAAAAAATGTATTTGCATTTTTATTTGAATAAATCATAAACATTACATCATTGTTGTTGCCTGTGAAGAAAGCTGCTTTAGCTTTTGGAGCTACAGAGTTTGGTATGGAAATGTATGGGTTTGTGGGATTTTTGCAATCGATCGGCCTCCACTCATGATCAAAGCGAGCCTGCGCTGCCTCAGTATCCATACATGTGGGCTGTTTCATGTTTGATAATGAGAAGAAGCCTCTTAAGCACTTTGCATAATGTATGCTGAGTTTTAGGCTGTAGGGCTTTTAGCTGTTCACAGAAAGCGTCAGGTACTACAAAATATACCTGGAGCCTTTGAAGTGAGCTTGATATGCTTGATAATGCAGTCGAAAACTCTGATGTACCCTAAATAAACCATTCATAGCAACTTCTTTTGTCTTTGAATGATATATTTTGTATATCATTCAGACACCGTTTTTGTCCATGGGGCGTATTTGTTTCTTTGATCTACTGACCTATGCGAAAAAGAGGGCCTTTTATGTTTGGATATGAAATGTTTATGAATTATTTATTTCTTAATTTATTATTACCAGCAGGGTTGTAGATAAGTAAAACTAAAAGGAAAAGAAACATATAGAATTTTTTTTTTGTAATATTGTGAAATATTATTTCAATTTAAAATAACTGTTTTCTATGTGAATATATTTTAAAATGTAATTTATTCCTGTGATACAAAGCTACATTTTCAGCATCATTGCTGCATCAAATTATTCTAAGATGCTGATTTATTATCCGTGTTGAAAACAGTTGTGCTGCTTAATATTTTTTTTGGAACCTGTGATACTTTTTTTTAGGATTCTTTGATCAATAAATGGCTAAAAAGAACAGCATTTGTTTCAAATACAAAGGTTTTCTAACAGTTTCTCTCTACTGTTCAAAAGTTTGGGGTCAGTACATTTTTCTTCTTTCTTTTTTTGAAAGAAATTAATACTTTAATTCACCAATGACGTGTTAAATGAATAAAAAGTGATAGCATAGATTTACATTGTTATATTTTGAATAAATTCTGTTCTTTTAAACTTGTTATTCATCAAAGAATGTTTCCAACATTGATAATTCTAATAATAAATCAGGTTCATGTGACACTTAAGACTGGAGTACAGCTGATGAAAATTCAGCTTTGCATCGCAGGAATAAATTATATTTTAAAGTATATTCAAATAAAAAACATTATTTTATATTCTAATAACATTTTGCAATATTGCTGTATTTTTGATCAAATAAATGCAGCCTTGATGAGCATAAGACACTTCTTTAAAAACGTTCTGATCCCAAACTTTTGAGCGGCAGTGCACATATATCATAAATATCATGTGAGAACTGATTTAAATTGAAATGAAACATAACGTAAATGAATGTATTAGGTATGCATGAACTAACAACGAACATTCAAAGATAATGTAGATCGCAGCTCAAGCCATTTGGCGATTGGAGACCATTTACGACTGCGATGAAAGATGTAGGAGTTCATAATGGGATCTGTTGAATGCAGACTTTGGTATCTTATCAAATTTGAGCAGATTCTGAGAAGCAAAGTGTTCCTTTAATGTCACTGCTGTGTAGGAGACAAGAAAAGATCTCCTGTTTGTTGTTTCTTTTTTGCAGGACTGCTCTGATGAACAGAAGATCGGTTGTTTTCCTCTTGTGTTGAGTTTTGAGAGCGGCTGATGTTGCACGTGTGGCATTAACACATTGAGGGCGCCGAGGGGCCACGGTCCCCCCTGATGATTCGTGTTTGTGGAGCATGTTCTGATCTGCACCTGGGCTCTGCTGGGAAGGGCAATCTGAGTCTCGGCATTCCACTGAACCAAAATGGGTCATAACGCCCTGCACACGGACCAATACAACACTAGAGACGCTGACGTTAGCTTGCGTACATGCATACGTCACACCACGCTGAACTGAACAAATGAAGTGCTATTTTTAATTTGTATTTGTTCATAAAATATTTAAAAAGTCTTATTTGATTTAGTTTGGATTTTAAATGTATAAAATGCACACATAGAAACTATTAACCAAATTAATTATTCATTATTCATCAAATGGAAAGTCTTTGCACAATCCTGTTTTAAAGTTCCTCGTGACCTGCATTTTTTTCTTGTTTGCATTCAGAAACACTTGATGTTATGGAAGTAAAATGGGTTGTGAATATCGTTTCTTATTCGCACTGAAATAATCATGCGGTGTTCATCTTCCAGCAGCTCCTTCAGTCGACCATCATGTGCTGCAGACACTGAGACTGAATTTAGTCGATCGCTCAATATCCTCCACATTCACACTCCAGACAGCTCGAGACTGAAGTGCAGCACGTTTGCTTTGCTTTAATGAGACCCTTTGAGCTCTCAGACACATCCAGCGCAGGTCTATAGCCTCATTCACAGACTGTGATAAAAGAGGAAGACGAGAGAAAGATGCAAACACAAATACAGCTCATCTATTACAGTCGTTTTCCACTAGTAGGTCACTAATCTGAAAATGGGTCACTGGTCTGTAGTGATAAAGCTACAACGATTGCCAAGGTGTTGCTTTGTGGTTGCTAGTGTGTTACTTAGGCCTATCCAAAAATAAGACCGATCATACAAAATGCATGTAATTTTTTATTTAGTACTGACCTGAATAAGATATTTCACATAGAAGATGTTTATATATAGTTGAATTTACAAAAATGACCCTGTTCAAAAGTTTACATCCCCTTGATTCTTTATACTGTGTTGTTACCTGAATGATCCACAGCTGTTTTTTGTTTGTTTGTTTAGTGACAGTTGTTCATGAGTCCCTTGTTTGTCCTGAACAGTTAAACTGCCTGCTGTTCTTCAGAAAAATCCTTCAGCTCCCACAAATTCATATGCAACTATAACAGAAGGTTCAAACGCTCACTGATGCTCCAGAAGGAAAAAACATGCATTAAGAGCCAGGGGGTGAAAACTTTTGAAAACAAGACAATATTTTTACTTGTCTAGAAAATCCTTCTTGATTTAAGAATTTTTAAATATTTTGGCTGAAAAAAAGACAAAAAAATACAAGTAAGAAAAGCATTTTTTTTGCGGTGTAGAGTTAAACAGATGAGTTTTACTGTTTTCAAATCCATTCTGGCGGTAGCACTCTTAACAGTATAGTTCCTATCCATATCAGCCCAGAAAATCACAACTTTTAAATTTCTGTCGGTCTTAGTATACAATGTAACTACAGAAAAGTAAAGTTTTAAATAGTAAAAATATAGAATCTCTTTGGTCATTTTTGAGCGAGATGCTAACAGTCTAATCAGATTCAATGATTTATGCTAAGCTATGCTAAAAGTGCTATCGCCAGACCCGGAGATCAGCTGAATGGATTCGAAAACAGTAAAACTCATCTGTTTAACTCTAAGAGAGTTGGAAAATGAGCCTATTTTCCAAAAAAAAAAAAAAAAAAAAAAAAAGTTACTTTAAGAGAATGTAACTTTTGAATGTACTCTGAATATTCTGAAAAAGTTGTTACATTTAAATTATGACTTTTAAATGGTTACATTTAGCTCTTATTCATGATTTTTAAATGGATGACTTATTTTAAAATAGTTACATTTAAAAAGTTTCAAAAATGTAATTTAATTAATTCATTTTTAAATTAATTTTAAATGTTGAGATATAGTTTACAAACTGCATTACTTTCGAATTTTCTCTGAACATTTTGAAACAAGTAGTAACATTTTTAAAAGTGTTAGATCAACATCCAACTCAAACATTCCTTGAACAATGTGCAAAAGTTTTTGCGCCATTTTTGAGAATGTTACTTTTGAATGTTCTTTAACATTCTGAAACAAGTTGTTACATTTGAATTATGACTCTTAAATGATTAAATATAGTTTTGAGAATCAAGTGTTTTTTTTAAAATAGGTTCCGTTTACGTTAAAAATTTAAATATATTATATATTTTAATTTTTATTTTATTAATTTTCATTTTATTTTAAATATATTCTTAATGAATATGTTTGCAAACATTTTGAGAACTTTACTAAAAGTAATATTTGATTCGGAAGATAATATCCAAATCAGAAAAAAAAGTTCCATGAGCAATGTATAAATAATTCTTTTTGTGCTAACGTTTGGAGAACCTTATTAAAGACCAGATTTACTTTAAAAGAACATTCTATTAATGTTACTGGAAGAATGTTCGTTCATAACTTGGGTAATAGAATCATCCATTTTTATCGTTTGATTCCGATCAGCTAATTTCATTCATCAGAGCTGTAAACCCTTAAGGCTGTTGTATGAATATTTGGTAGGAGAAACATTTGAATGATTAAAAACTTAATTAGCACAATCCCGCTTTGACGATTTTTCTTTAAGCCACAAGCGCCTAATTAAAGTTATGGAGTGGATGTTAATTAGAGCTGCGGCAGGCAAATCCAGTTTGAAAAATGAATCCTGTGCAGGATGGCGTGTTTTAGTAAAACAGATGCTCGTGAGTGGCTCTATGATGCGATGGCCTTCAACATCACTGCATGTAATTAATGACGTCATATTCAGGCCATGAGAAACGTTCTGTTCAAGTAGGAATGTTATATAACTGTATAAGTGTATTTATGAGTGACGGATGATTTAATGTGATGCAAAAAGACAAAAAACATGATTTGAACTTCTCAACCTAAATCAAAACAATGAGAGTATTCACATATATCACCAAAACACATGCTAATATAAAGTGATAGTGGATCATCCAACAGCATTTCAGCTGTAAGAATAGTATACTGCTCCATTACTGTGCACTTTGAATTGCATTGCGATTTTAATTAGCTGTTTATTGCAAACAGTTATGCATACTATTTTTAGAAAGTTATAAGCAGCATGCAATATAAATTGTGCAGTATGCAATCCATTCAGAACATTAACACACTTGTTTTGTTTCTCTTTAGCATGCAGAGATGCATCTGCTGATGTGAGTCACCATCACTACCTCCTCCTGCTGCATCTGCTGCTGCTCTTTAAAGGAATAGTTCATCCAAAAATGAAAATTTGCTGGAAATGTCTTCCCCTTCAGGCCATCCAAGATGCAGATGAGTTTGTTTCTTCATCAGATTTGGAGAAATGCGATTTGGATCCTGTGCAGTGAATGGGTGCCGTCAGAATGAGAGTCCAAACAGCTGATAAAAACACCCACAAGTAATTTACATACTTCAGTCCATCTAATAAAGCTTTGAAAGGACAAAAGCTGCATGTTTGTAAGAAACAAATCCATCATTAAGACGTTTTTAACTTAGTCCATAATCCATATTTTTGCTTTCTGTAGTGAAAAAGTCCATCTCTTGTTGTCTCTCACATCAAAATCCAGCCACATATTTGTTTTGGACTGCTTAATTTGTGCAGATTTCTCTCCTGATTCAGAGCAGAAGACTTTTTCACTCAAGAAAACAATATGAAACAACGGTTTGACAGATAAAAAACACTTCAATGACAGCTTTTAGTTTCACAAGATGTTAACTGATGGACTGGAGTGGTGTCAATTACTTGTGGATTATTGTTTTCAGCTGTTTGGACTCTCATTCTGACGGCACCCATTCACTGCAGAGGATCCGTTTGGTGGGCAAGTGATGTCCTTATCTTGAGGATAAGGACATTTTCAGCATTTTTGGGTGCACTATTCCTTTAAAAAAACTGGGATGATTTAATGAACTATGAACCACTAGATGCTGCTCCATACATGAGGAAGCGTCTTTCCATTACTCATTCTAACAGGTCACGGTTTTCCACAGCAGGAGACTCTCTAGCTCTCTAGGCAGCGTCTTTAAATCATCTTGACCCCATTTTGGGCAACATTAATGACCGTCGTCATATATTTTAAGAAACACATCCTTGCTTTGTATATAGAACAGATTATGATGCCGAAAGAGGATTTGAAACCAGCTCTTTGCAGATTACTTTATAATGGTAAAGGTTGGGATTTGACTACATTATTCTGGACAAAGTCCAGACTAAAGCCTTTTAAAATGGGCCGAGATGTACGATTATTATACTGTCACGTGTTTCGAAGCCACTTTTAGTTGAGACGACGGTGACACGCAGCAGAATAGATCAATGATAAGCCAAACATAAACCGCAGCATGCTTTTTTTTTAGATTCCCTAAAGGATGAGCCGATAGAAGCCGCAGGTCAAAGGTCTCTGCGTGACAAAGCTCCCACAGATGGGAAATGACTTCAGGGACACGACACGATATTTACTTCCTTTATCTTCTTCACTGAGTCCCTGGAGAGGCACATTAAGCCATAATTACAAAGGGTTCATGTATATGTGTGTGTGTTTGCGGGAGCGAAACAGATAAAGAATAGGTCTGCTTGTGTTCGGATCTGATCTGAGGTTAGAGGTGGAAATGTCACTTTAAATGAAAGAACTAGAGCTGATAATGTTAGATGGACAACATTGACAGATAACACTGACATTTTATGTACATTTTTTTGTGTTGCAACTTTATTTTCTCACAATATTGTTGTAGAATTATTTATATATGTGACCCTGGACCACAAAACCAGTCATAAGGGTAAATTTTTCGAAAATTAAATTTCTACATAATCTGAACTGGATAAATAAACTTTCCATTGATGTATCATTTGTTATAATAAGACAATATTGAAAATCTGGAATCTAAGGGTGCAAAAAAAAAAAAAAAAAAAAAAAAAAGAGAGAAAGTTGCCTTTAAAGTTGTCCAAATGAAGTTCTTAGCAATGCATATTACTTATCAAAAAGTTTTGATATATTTACAGTAGGAAATGTACATAATATCTTCATTGAATGTGATTTTTGACATAAAAGAAAAATCTATAATTTTGGCCCATCAGTGTATTTTTGGCTATTGCTACAAATATATCCCAGCAATTTATGACTGGTTTTGTGGTCCAGGGTCACATATTATTATAGTAAATTATAGTAAATCTGTTAGTATATTGAATTTACATTTTTTAATCTTAATTTCAGTAATTTGTTATGTGCTTTTGTCATTTTTATTTATATGCAGTTTTTTATATTTTTATTTAGCTGTATTTTTATTGCAGATTTAGTACTTACATTTTTTATTCCAGTTATAATTTATTTTTGAATTTAAATTATTTTTGATTTTTTAAAAGTTTTTAAGGTTTTTATTTGGTTTAATTTCAGCTTTATTTATTTATTATTATTATTATTAGTTTACAGTGATTTGCAAGTGTTAATATTAAAGATTTAAGAATTTAAAATTAAGGTTTCGTAACATGAGGAGAAATCAGGCCTCTATAGATTGGTGTATATTTTCAGGTGAATGGTAGCATGTAATATTTTGTCCCCATTCTTTCAATCCACACATTAGTACATTTTAAAGCATCTCGCCAGGCCAAGACATTTATCTCATCTAAAATTCTCCAGCTGCATTTGATCTTTTAGGTCAAGATCTTCTGAGGGAGATATTTTTAGGTCACTCACAGAGAGATACGCGTCCCATTAAACGCATTAACCATGCATGATAATTAAACTTTCATACTGTGTGTTCCATAATAGTGTTTGTTAGTTCCAGGTGAATAATGCAGCAGCAGCACAGTGGGCATTTTCTAAGGATTTCTGATATGTTCTTACAAGCACGTGTGTTGAAATGAAACATGTTTGTGTTATGTAATCCCTCGGAGAGCGTTCCAGTAAAACACAATGATTATTCCTACTGAGTTCATCTGCAGTTTGACTGTGTGAATGTTCATGTAGGGAAAATCTGAAGGAACATAATGATTATTTTTTAAGACCATCAGGATATAAGACATTATTTTAATGGAAGTTAAGCATGTTTTCCATCCAAATTAAGTAAAAATAAAAAAATAAAATAAATGAATGCTAAATTTTAATACATTTACATAAAAAAGCTTAAATTTAAGATAGTAATTTAATATATAAACACTCATTATATAAACATAAAGATATAATACTTGAAATTCAGAATAATTATTTGTGTAATATATAGTATCTTGGGTTTGTTTGTTTTTTTTCACTGATTTCTGATAAATAAAATTGGAACAGTGTTGTAGATAGAATTATATTTTAATATTTCAGTTATAGATTTTATTTATTTTATTATTATTATTATTATTATTTCCTTCAACAGAGTCCTGTCTGCTTGTATGCTTAAATCTATTTCAATTTGTTCAAGTTAAGCTTTAGTTTTTATTTTTTCCCATTTCAAATTTAAATTTGCACTATTAAATATGAGCTTCCTTTTAAATTAAGAAAAATGGTGGACATGGAGTCTCCCAGCTTACATATTTAGATGCCTCAACAATAAGTAGGACAGGCTTGTAAATTATAAAGAAGCAGCCATAAATTTGCAGAAAAAAAAAAAATCCATAATGACACAGATACAGTAACCGATGCAGAATACTTGAGTTTGCCAGAAAGAGAGAAGCTGCTCTTCTGGGATTTTCTCTCAGGGTTTGAGAACGCGAGATCCATCTCTTCAGATTGCAGAGTTTGTTTTAAAGCGTCCCGCTCTTATTGGCTCTCATAGCGGTCTCTGCCTGACCCTGGCCGTCATTTTGACAGACAGTTGATGAGGCACGTCTGTGGCGTCTGGCCTCATTGAGCTCTCGGCTGTCTCGCAGACATCACAACGCTGACCTTAAACATCGCTCTTCTGACTGACTAGTTCTGCTTTAGGTCTCCAGATCATCCCAAATATCCAGCACTGTTCTCAAAGCCACAGACGTGAGGTGTGAGATATTGTACACCTAGCTGCTCATTATGAAATATTGATTTGAGAGTTATCGATCTTATTATGTGTGAGGAAAGAGCATGGAGTGATATGAAATACAGATGTTTTTGGTTTAAAGGGATAGTTCACCTAAAATGAAAAATGATGTCATTTACTCATCCTCAAGTTGTTCCAAACCTGTATGAGTTTCTTTCTTCTGTTGAACACAAAAGAAAATATCTTGAAGAATGTTGGCAACCAAAACAGCTGACGGTAGCCATTGACTTCCATAGTATGGAAAATAGATGGCGCTATAGAAGGCAATGGCTACCCTCACCTGAGCGTGAGTAAATGATGACAGAATTTTAATTTTTGGGACTATCCCTTTAAGTCACAGCGATTTCATTAGACAAAGTTTGGATTCTGACTGCATTGATATTTTTGTTTGTCCATTTAGAAGAGGTGGTCATTTTACATTTGCTAAAAGTAGACTATATTTGACAGTCAACTATAAATAGTGCAATAGCATATAGGTGAGCTTAATGCATGAACTAAAAACTACAAGACTTTGTTATTTAAGGCTACAAAAATGTCTATTTTTTGCCACTACGGTTACTTCATGCTGACTTTATAGATAAAAATATGCAGCGCGAACATCTGTATGATGACAGTATAGTCATGACCTCGAGGGGAAGAGTAAACAGAACGTACTGAGAAAGTGGCAACAGAAAATGAGGCAAGTGGCCATTAAAAAGAGCAAGAAAATAGAGAGAGAAGAGCTGATTATTATGATGCTTTCTTCACTTTTAACATGTATTTGTGGATGCAGCAGCTGACAAGGACTATAATTAGTATAATTAGTGTTTGTTCAGGCATCACATGATACTGCTCATAGTTAGGGTTATAATTTGAACAAACCACTCAGAAACATGCTAAATAAATGCCCTAAGCCACCTTTTCAATTGTATAGCAATGTGCAAGCATTCGGAGTTTTTTTAGCAGAGTTGAATTAGCATGCAGCATGTTTAAATAAGCTTGTAAAAATGACCAACAGCTCTTTGGGAAAATTTGCAAATCCAAAAACATACCTATACAGACAATTCACTGCACTCTAGTGGCAGTAAAACATTGAATTGTTTATTCCTTTTCACACAAATTAAGATTTGTGTGAGGCAGATTATTGATTATAATCACTTATTTTTATGTGGTTCCTTGCACAATTATGATCTCAAAACGCTTTTACCATAGTGCAAGTTTCATAAACTAATACATTATGACATTTACATTATCTAAAATACTCCAAATGTATGGCTTTTCTGATGTTTCAGCTGTATACATGTAAACAAATAAACTTTATTCTCACAATTGAGAATTGCGAGAGTAGAAAGTCGCAATTCTCACAATAGAATTGCAAGATGTAAAGTTAGAATTCCTAGAAAAAAGTCCAAATTCTAAGATATAAACTTGCCATTTTGAGATAAAAAGTCACAGTTGTGAGATTTAAACTTTGAGAAAAAGATCAAAATTGTGAGAGAACCTATAAACTTGCAAATCTCAGGGAAAAAAGTCAGAATTAAGAGTAAAACTGTAAAACATTTTACTTTTACATAGTGCTAGATTTATAAACTATAAACTTTTCTGGGAAAAAAGAATCTTAAAAGACTTGTAGGAGTGTCCTAAAATGTATAGGATCTTATTATATATATATATATATATATATATATATATATACACACACACACACACACACACACACACACACACACACACACACACAAAACAATCCTACAATAAATTACCATAGAAACTAATACATATTGAGATTTGCATCATCTAACCTATTCCATGTGTATGGATTTTTTGATGTTCTGCTGTACAGATGTATGTGAATGCAAGTGTTTGTGAAAGAGTCTAAAAAAAAGTAAAAAAGAAAGAAAGAAAAATAAATAATAATAATAATAATAATAATAATAATAATACAACCTCTGGGGGCTTATTTTTGCCACAGAATAAAAAAAAAAAAAAAAGGTACTGTGACCCTGGACTACAAAACCAGTCTTAAGTAGCACAGGTATATTTATAGCAATAGCCAAAAAATACGTTGTATGGGTCAAAATTATTGATTTTATGCCAAAAATCATTAGGATATTAAGTAAAGATTATGTTCTATAAAGACATTTTGTAAATTTCTTATCTATATTAAAACTTTTTTTAAGTAGTAATATGCATTGCAAATAACTTCATTTGGACAACTTTAAAGGCAATTTTCTCAATATTTAGATTTTTTGCACCCATCTTGGCAAATAACAAACATCCTAACAAACATAAATGGAAAGCTTATTTATTCAGCTTTCGGATAAATAAATCTCAGTTTCAAAAAATGTAACCTCATGACTGGTCCAGAGTCACATTTATCTCACAATCCCGACTTTATTCTTGTTATACTGAGATTCCAACTCAAAATTCAGACTTTTTCCCCCCTCACAATTCAGAATCAAATTTTTGAGATGTAAAGTTAGAATTCTGAGATATAAACTTGCCATTCTGAGATAGAAAGCCACAATTCTAAGATTTAACATCAGAGAAAAAGGTCAAAAGTGTGATTAAATAAACTATAAACTTGCAAATCTGAGGGAAAAAGTCAGATTTCCAAGTGAATTAAAAGTATTGGTTTTTATTCTGTGGGAGACAAAATGGCGTCGTCGCTTCAGCAAATGAGATTTTATCTCATGTTTGTATTTGTTAACACTATTAATCAGGTTTAGCGAAGGGTTTGTGCTGTTATTTTTTTAAGCGTGATGGAGAATTTCCCTTTAAGCGCCACTCACTGAATGCCGCGATACGAACAACCAAAGTCGGAAAGCTGCAGATTCACAATCATCCGTTTCGAATAAAACTGAACGTTTTTTTTTTTTTTTTTTTTTGTCGTCCAGTGAGCCTGCATGGTTTGCAAAATCCCTTGACTTTGCACTTTGTGAATAATTGCTGTAATGCAGTAGCCGCTGGACTGTGCCGGCTGTATTAGAGGCATGTTTTCTGCATGACAGGAGAGGCCCTCCGTGCGTATCTAATCTATGAACATTAACATGTTTGGAACGGCGCTATGCGGCGTTGGAAAAGTTCAGTCTGAATTTGTTTTAGCAGCAGGCTGTTGACTTTATCCTCCGCTGCCCTTTACAGTCGCCGTATACTCTTGAGGAAAACAATGTTCCGATTGCACCCCTCGCGTCGCGGTGTAATTGAAAAGATATTTGAGTCTCACGGATTGCGGCCGATAATCTTTAAAGCACGCGCTCTGGCATGCACGCGGGTTGCCTAGCAACAGCAGGTTGTCGGGAGTGTTTGGTGCAAAGTCTCACTCTCTCTCATTCTCTCTCTCTCTCCTTCACTCAGCCTTTGGCTAAATGTGGGCTGATCTCTATGGCTCTTCACTCCACCTCCTAAAAAATGACTTTTTTCATCAAGGCTGTTTTCAGCTGATCAAAAGTGACAGGAAAGTCATTTATAATGAATGCTGTTCTTTTGAATTTTCTAGTCATTAAATCATTCTGAAAAATAAAATTCATCAGTTTCCACAAAAATATATGACAGACAGCACAACTGTTTTCAAAATTGCTAATAATTAGAAATGTTTCCTAAACAGCAAATCAGCATATTAGAATGATTTCTGACAGATCATGTGACACTGAAGACTGGAGTAATGGTATTAAAAATTCAGCTTTTCATCTCAGGAATAAATTGCATTTTAACAGATATTCACATAGAAATCAGTCGGTTTAAACAGTAAAAATATTTCACAATATTACTATTTTTATAGCATTTTTAAACATATAAATGTAGCCTTGGTGAGCAAAAGAGTCTTCTTTCATAAACATAAAAAATCGTATCAACCTGACGGATCATGTGACACTGAAGTCTGGAGTAATGATGTTGAAAATTCAGCATTTCATCTCAGGAATAAATTGCATTTTAACAGATATTCACATAGACATGAGTCAGTTTAAACAGTAAAAAATATTTCACAATGTTACTGTTTTTATTGCATTTTTAACCATATAAATGTAGCCTTGGTGAGCAAAAGAGTCTTCTTTCATAAAGATAAAAGGTCTTATCAACCTGACGGATCATGTGACACTTAAGACTGGAGTAATGATGCTGAAAATTCAGCATTTCATCTCAGGAATAAATTACATTTTAAGAGATATTCACATAGAAATCAGTCAGTTTAAACAGTAAAAATATTTCACAATGTTACTATTTTTCTGGCATTTTTAACCATATAAATGTAGCCTTGGTGAGCAAAAGAGTCAGATCATGTGACACTGCAATCTGGGGTAATGATGCTGAAAATTCAGCTTTTCATCTCAGGAATAAATTGCATTTGAACAGATATTCACATAGAAATGAGTCAGTTTAAACAGTAAAAACATTTCACAATATTACTATTTTTACGGCATTTTTAACTATATAAATGTAGCCTTGGTGAGCAAAAGAGTCTTCTTTCATAAACATAAAAAGTCCTATCAACCTGACAGATCATGTGACACTGAAGACTAGATTAATGATGCTGATAATTCAGCTTTTCATCTAAGGAATAAATTACATTTTAACAGATATTCACATTGAAATCAGTCAGTTTAAACAGTACAAATATTTCACAATATTACTATTTTATGGCATTTAAATGTAGCCTTTCTTTCTCATATTAAAACTGCACGGATGCTTCTTTTTGCTTTCATTGCAACTTTAAGTCAATATGAAGTCAGAATTGACTTCCTTAATAGATGTTCTTAGTCTTATGAACTTTTTGTTATGGAAATTTACTGTTCAGTCAATTTAATTTTGCATAATGACATTTTAATGCAAAGAAACTTATTTTATTAGTAAGTGCATATAGGTTATTAGAGTTAACTAAAAGTAAAACCATTTTCATCCAAAATGTAAAAAATAAATAAATAAATAAATAAATTTCCTTATTTGTAATGTAATGTACTAAAACTAAAAATATTAATATAATAGACATTTGATAAACACAAAAAGTAATAAAAATGGCAAAACACAATATAAAATACAAAGTTGTTAAATTAATAAAGATAAATGTAACATGACTTTAATGTGGATAGTTCAGATCAGTTGAACTTGAGAAATTATAATTTTATTGTTTTTTATTATTTAATTATTAGTTTTGTCTCTGCTGTTTCTCATTAATATATAATATAAAAATAAAAATAAATAAAAAATAGACTGTATACATTTATAATACCCTGTATTGGATTGTATATATATATATATATTTATAATAGTTACATATGTTAAATTTATTTAAAAAAAAAAATAAATGTAACATAACTTTTGTGTTGATAACAGCTGTTTTATTTTATTTTATTTTATTTTATTTTATCAGCTGTGTCTCCAAAAATGTGTCAAGCGAAACAAAAATAGACTACACATTTATAATACATATATACTATATGCTATATGCATTTAGATACAAATGTTACATTTGTGACCTTGGACCACAAAACCAGTCATAAGTTGCTTGGGTATATTTCTAGCAATAGCCAAAAATACATTGTATGGGTTAAAATTATAAATTTTTCTTTTATGCCAAAAATCATTAGGATATTAAGTAAAGATTATTACATTTACATTTACATTTAGTCATTTAGCAGACGCTTTTATCCAAAGCGACTTACAATAGAAGCAATCAGAGCAACAAGAGAGCGACAGTGTATAAGTGCTGTGGCAAATTTCAGTTAGATAAACACGATAAGTCTTGCAAGGGTTTTTTTTTTTTTTTTTTTTTTAATATAAATATAGAAAACTGAAAAGAGTAGGAAAGAGCTAGTGTCAATTGGTCAAGTTCTGCCGAAAAAGATGGGTTTTCAGACGTTTTTTGAAGATGGCCAATGACTCAGCTGATCGAATTGAGATGGGTAGGTCATTCCACCAGCTGGGAACAGTCCACAAAAAGGTACGTGAAAGTGATTTTGAGCCTCTTTGGGATGGCACCACAAGGCGTCGTTCATTTGCAGAACGCAAGCTTCTGGAGGGGACATAAGGTTGGATTAGACAGTTTAGGTATTCTGGTGCAGTGCCAGTGGTTGTCTTGTAGGCAAGCACCAGTACCTTGAATTTGATGCGAGCAGCTACTGGCAGCCAATGCAGTCTGATGAAGAGAGGTGTGACATGGGCTTTCTTCGGCTCATTAAAGACCACTCTTTAATTATGTTCCATGAAGATATTTTGTAAATACCCTACTGTAAATATGCCAAAACTTAATTTTTGAAAAGTAATACGCATTGCTAAGAACTTCATTCGGATAATTTTAAAGGTGATTTTCTCAATATTTTTTTTTTTTGCACCCTCAGATTTCAGATTTCCAAATGTATCTTGGCCAAATTTTGTCTGATTCAAAAAAAATAAAAAAATAAAAATGGCAAGCTTATTTATTCAGGTTTCAGAAGATGAAAAATTATAAAATTAATTATTAAAAGATGATAAATTTGAAAAATGTACCCTTTGTGGTCCAGGGTCACATTTATTTAAAAAAAAAAAAAATGTAAAAATGAATGCAGATAGCAGCTCAGATCAGTTGGTCCTGAAATTTTTTATTTTATTTTATTTTATTTTATTAATCTTTTTTTGTTTGTTTGTTTCTCCGAATTTTTCTTGTAAGACATAAAAAAAATGTACATTTTTAGACTGTATAATTAGTACAATTATATATTATAATTAATATCATCATATTTATTTAAAAAAAAAAATAAAAAAAGACAAAAACACATCAATATTAGGCCTACTAAAACTTAAATTAAAATGAAACGGGAAATCTAAAAAACAAAAACAAATGAAAAATATTAGTAAAACTTATAATAGTGTCTCAGTGATACTAAAATAACACTAATGTGCATTTACTGACGATTAAAATGTGTTGTTAGTACTATATTTAACCAGTAGAGCAGCAACAATCAATACCTAGTGGATACTGCGAAGACAGAAGGTTTTCTCATTGTTTAATATTCTGTTCCAAACAGGTTGTCACATTACACATGTGAAATGGGTTGCATATAATATTAGCTGTTGACTCTAAGTGGGACTGAGTGCCTTTTTAAGAGCTGGTTTTAAGAGTAACTTCTGTTAGTCCTCTGTGACGTATGAAAGTCAACATTCTCCGTGTGTCACTTTTCCCGTTTACACAGGCATGTTAATAAGAGTGCCATCTGTTTGGAGGTGAATGCGTGTCCTGGAATGTGTCGGGGATTATCTTCTAAAACCGTTAATGCATCACCGGCCTTCCCGTTATTGTTTGGAAATGACATTGTGCAATGACAACTCACCCGTCTGTCCACCGGCCGCAAAGGCCACGTTAGTCCGAAAGCCCTCGAGCGCAAATGGGAATGTGAGGAGTGAATAAATAAGCAGGAAACGAAAGGATCTGCCGAACGTGAGTGGACAGAGGAATGACCTGTTAGAAGAGCCGAGAGCCAAGGACAGTGGGTGTGACCGCAGCCGCTGCGAGCGACGGCCCTCCTCCCGATCGCCTGTGCTAAACTTTTCCACTTCTTTCTCCTGCATGTTCTCCACACTGCTGAGCTTCACAGGGACTTGCAAAGACAATATAGCAAGTGAAGGTCATGTGCATGATGCACTGGGGAGCCATTTAGAGATGTTTTGTTCTTTATGTTGCTATTTGTGCTGATAAAGCGCCATTATTTGATGTATTAATGATACTTTTGTTTGTACTTGTCTCAGCTGTTTACCTTCCCAGAAAAAAAAAAAAAAAAAAAATTCAAATAGACTGTATAGATTTATTATTTATAAGTTTATAAGCAGGCAAAAACGCAGTTTTTTCATGCACCTGTCAAATTTGAGATTTGGGGCTTTTTGGTTTTTCTAAAGTTGTTTTTTCAGACTAGTGGAAAGAAAACATCCAAAAGACACTGCTAAGTGTTTCTTTATCTATTCGTGTCAATAGATTTCAATTACAATACATATGTAACCCTGGGCCACAAAACAAGTCATAAGGGTTCATTTTTGGAAATTGAGATTTATACATCATCTGAAAGAGGAAAAAAGAAGTTAGGATCGGACAATATTTGGCTGAGATACAACTATTTGAAAATCTGGAATCTGAGGGTGCAAAAAAAATCTAAATATTGAGAAAATCGCCTTTAAAGTTGTCTAAATGAAGTTCTAGCAATGGATATTACTTCAAAAATTACGTTTTGATACATTTACAGTAGGAAATTTACAAAATATCTTAATGGAACATGATCTTTACTTAATATCCTAATGATTTTAGGCATTAAAGAAAAATCAATAATTTTGACCCGGCAATGTATTCTTGGCTATTTTTATTTATTTTTATTGGTTTATACATTTTTATTCCTGTCTATATCCTGAAGGTTTTTACAGAAGGATTTTTTCATATATAATTTGCTTGATTTTATACAACATTTTAATCCCCCAAAATTGTAAAATATCTATCTATATATATATATATATATATATTATTTTTGTCTTTTTTGTTTCTCCTGATTTTTTTTATTAAGAGAAATAAAAATGGACATTTATTAGATTGTATTAATGTACTGTATTAAACTATATATGTACTATAAATGTATAATAGTTGCATACGTTAAATTAAATGTAAAAATTTAACAACTTTAATATGGATAGCAGACATTTCCTTTTCTTTTATTATTTTCTTTTGTTTTTTGTTTCTCCTAATTTGTTTATTAAGAGAAATAAAAATGGACATTTATTAGACTTTATTAATGTACTTAGACTATATATGTACTATAAATGTGTAATAGTTACATACTTTAAATTTATTAAAGAAAAATAGGAACTTTAATATGGATAGCAGACATTTTCTTATTTTATTTTATTTTATTTTATTTTATTTTATTTTTGTCTTTTTTGTTTCTCCTGATATTTTTTTTTCAATTAAGAGAAATAAAAATGTACATTTATCAAACTGTATTAATGTACTGTATTAAACTATATATGTACTATAAATGCATAAGTTACATACATTAAATTAAATCTAAAAATTTGACAACTTTAATGTGGATAGCAGACATTTTTCATTCCATTTATTTTAGTTACTTTTTTTTTTATTATCTCTAATAAAAAAATCTGCTCTAATCTGCTGATAAAAATACATTAGAAGAAAACTATATTATTATAGGCTGCAATAATAAATACATTATAAAATACAATCTAAAATAAATGCAATAACTTTAAAGTGAATAGCAGCTATCTTGACAAGCCAGAGCAAAAGTGTGAGGCATTATTGAGATCTCTACAAGATTACTGTGGTCTTTTCTCAGTAGATAAATCGGAGGCACAGGATTTATCTCTCCATGAGACAAACAATTGAAATATTAAAAATATGTCATTTTTCTTTCCTATAGGATAATGCACAATACTTTTTTACAAAGCCACCCAAGTAAGCCTAAGCAAATGAACGTCTCACTCTTTGGTTCTTTTTGTTTGCTGTCGTCTTCATTTTGCTGCTCTCTGTTTGTTCATCAAAAGCAGTGCTGGCTTGGCCTCGCCTCGGCGTGTTTGAAGCTCATATGACGTCACAGACGCATAGACAAACAGGGCGCTTTCTCTGGCAAAGACACTGGTGCAAACACACATGCTTTTCTCCTCCCCTTCAGTCGCTTGTTCTCTCAGTAAGTCATTCAGTAACTTCTCGCCTGAGGGCAAACCACTGGCCCGGCCCACCGAATGCAGATTTTGCCAACTATTACACAATGTCCTTTACCTGCGTCCAAACGCACCTAATGCAGCTGTGTTTTTTTTTCTTTAAATATCTTTTCAAAAATATACAAAGATATGCAAAATATATAATAAAATGGGGATTCCTCTCAGCTGTTTTTAGACACAAAGCTGTTTGAAACACATTAAATGTTGAGCTACCTTTGTTCCAATTGTAAATCTGCCACGCTAATTGGGCATTGGGCCTTGTTTATGTCTATTTTCGTGGAACAAATAAGCAGTTTGAAAAACAGGAATGGCCATCCAGTGAATAAATACATCTTTTAAGTCGTATGAAGTGGTCAGACTTTAGTTCTGCAAGAGTATTCGGTCTTTAGTAGGCAAAGCTGTCCCGACCAACTCACCATAGATGCGTCCCGTTTAATTTCTGTACTTTGGATTTGTACCTTCTAGTGACTTTGAATGTTTGCTGATTTAAGCAACTGATCTTGTAATCACTGGAAAACGTCAGTGTTTTGAGTAGTGATTTTTCATCATCCTGTGGGAAACACTGTGTTCCTGTGCGAAGCTGCTACCTGCAGCGTAATACTTTCACTGTCTGTTTTGACTTTATACATTTGTGTTCTTTCTTCTTTTGTAATTCTGCTTCCTTGCTGTTTATAGGTAAGCAAAGACGTCTTGAGGGCAAAACTGTTTGAGAGCAAAGCATATAATTAGTGAAGCCAGTAAAGCATATAATGAGGAAAGGCAGTAATAGTGGAAATGCTTTTAAAATGTAAAAAATCTGTTGTAAAATGTCATTTATTTTTGTGATCAAAGCTGAATATTCAGCATCATTATTCCAGTCTTTATTGTCACATGAACCTTCAGAAATCATTCTAATATGCTGATTTGCCGCTCAATTAACATTTCTGATTATTATCAATGCTAATTGATAACATCAGAATCAGAATCAGAATCAGAAAGAGCTTTATTGCCAAGTATGCTTGCGCATACAAGGAATTTGTTTTTGTGACATTAGCTTCTAGTGTACATAGACAACAACACAGACAATAAAAAAAATAAAAATAAATGAATAAAATAAAATAAAATAAATAAATAAAGGTAATAGAGAATAGAAAATATACATATGTAAATATTAATATAAATAGACACAAAAAATATTTATATAGAAAAATGGATTAAGAAATAAGTGGCATATACAGTTGTGCTATTGATGCTTGATGAAAGTTATTGCACAACGGGGTGAACATTTAGCTGTTCATAAGTCGGATTGCCTGGGGGAAAAAACTGTTCTTGTGCCTGGTTGTCCTATATATATGTAACATTTGTACTATATAACATTTGTACTGCACAGAATTTTTGTGGAAACAGTGATACATTTCATTTTTTTAGGATTTTTCGAATACCCAGGTATTAAATTTAGGTTATAAAAACTTTGTTTTGAAATGCTTCTGAAATATTAAAATGCCCAGTTTTCATGTAGTGCTTAGAATGTTATTTAAAGGTTATGAAAATGTTTCCTACAACTTTTATTTTGCCCAAAACATTTTCTTTTTAAACATATAAGTATATATATATATATATATATATATATACACTGTAAAAAAACCTCGTAATTTTACAGAAAATAACTCTAATTTTTTTACAGTAGTTTTCTTTTATTTCAGATTATATTCAAAACTCTGTAAAATTACAAACAATATCTGTAAATTAACAAATGGAACATTATTTCACGCATTATATCAATAAAAACAAATTAGAGTATTTTTTGTTTTTAATACAGGCAAATTACTGTATTATTTATACAGTATTTTCTTGTAATTTTAAATTACGTTCAAAATTTTGCAAAATTACAAACAATGTCTGTAAATTAACAACTTGACCATTATTTTAGGAATTATATCAGTAAAGACAAATTACAATTTTTTTTTGTTTTTTTATACAAGGAAATAACTGTATTATTTATACGGTACTTTTCTTGTAATTTTAAATTACATTCAAAATTTTGCAAAATTACAAACAATATCTGTAAATTAACAACTTGACCTTTATTTTAGGAATTATATCAGTAAAGACAAATTACAATTTTTTTTTGTTTTTTTATACAAGAAATAACTGTATTATTTATACGGTACTTTTCTTGTAATTTTAAATTACATTCAAAATTTTGCAAAATTACAAACAATGTATGTAAATTAACAACTTGACCTTTATTTTAGGAATTATATCAGTAAAGACAAATTACAATTTTTTTTTGTTTTTTTATACAAGGAAATAACTGTATTATTTATACGGTACTTTTCTTGTAATTTTAAATTACATTCCAAATTTTGCAAAATTACAAACAATGTCTGTAAATTAACAACTTGACCTTTATTTTAGGAATTATATCAGTAAAGACAAATTACAATTTTTTTTTGTTTTTTTATACAAGGAAATAACTGTATTATTTATACGGTACTTTTCTTGTAATTTTAAATTACATTCAAAATTTTGCAAAATTACAAACAATGTCTGTAAATTAACAACTTGACCTTTATTTTAGGAATTATATCAGTAAAGACAAATTACAATTTTTTTTTGTTTTTTTTATACAGGTAAATAACTGTATTATTTATACGGTACTTTTCTTTTAATTTTAAATTACGTTCAAAATTTTGCAAAATTACAAACAATATCTGTAAATTAACAACTTGACCGTTATTTTAGGAATTATATCAATAAAGACAAATTAATTTTTTTTTTTTTGTTTTTTATACAGGTAAATTACTATATCATTTATACAGTCCATTTCTTGTCATTTTAAATTACACTCAAAATTTAGAAAAATTACAAACAATATCTGTAAATTAACAACATGACATTTATTTTAGGAATTACAAATTAAGGAAATTTAGGGGGAATAAAATTACATTTTTTTTGTCTTTTATACAGGAAAATTTCTGTTTTATACAGCACATTTCCTGTTATTTTAAATTTTTCAAATTTAGGTAAAATTATACTAATAACTTGCAATTACTTGTGTACCTAATCAATATAAGGTTTATGACTATACTAACAACTTAACAGTTTTCTGATCATTTTAAACTAAGCCTTGTTTTAAATGTGTTTTTACAATTAAACTATGTAAGTCTGGATAACAAATTTGGATAGGTACCAATTAAAAATTTCTCCATGTTTGGCTCAGGAAACTTACATGACTAATATATTAACAATTTTAATAAAATGAGAGAGCTCATTAAAATTGCATGTTGTTTTTATTTAGTAATGTCCTGAATAAGCCATTTCACAGTAAAAGATACTCCACAAAACAAAATAATAAACCTGAATTTATAAAAAATTACCCCATACAAAAGTTTTCATACCATTGAATCCTAATATTTTTAATACATTTTCTGGATGATCCACAACAGTTTTCCTGTTTTGAGGTTGTTGTTTGTGAGTCCTATGGTCCTGAGTGCACATCCAGATTTTTTGTGAGTTTGATGTGTTCCTGGGTCAGCATATTTTGTTGACCTGGAACAACACTTTAATCTAAAAATGTAGTCTTGACCACATCCTTACACCTAAACCTAACCTTACCTATCAGTAATCCCTACATTAAGAGGAAATGTTAGATGAATGACACTGATGTACAAGCACCAAACACTGATTATAAGCCTAAACAAAAGAAGTTGATCCAGGAACATATTGCATTTGGTAAAAGCAGTTTGCAGTAGGTTCAAGGGTGAATGTGATTTCACCAAGTAAATCATTTTACTTGGACATGAACATGGAACAACATTCCATTCAAACAATCAGAATCAAGGCATAGCATTTCAGGAAATGTTAGTTTTAGGCTTACGAACAGGATCAGATGATTTTACACACTTAATCAGTTATCATTTCCCTCAGGAAAATCAGAAAATTAGGAAAATTTAGGTTTAGGGGTAGGGATTAAGTCAAGTCTATATTTTTTTCAAAATAATGCTGATCCAGGAACCAATTTGAAACTTGTGCAATAGTTTCATGAGTCTCTCAGCTATCCTCCGTGCAAAATGATGGATCACAAAATCATATAGTGACTTTTGATAAAGGTAGAAGATGCTAGAAAACCAAATAATGTGCAGGAGTTCTTTTTCTGAATAACAGAAGGCAGTTGAACTGGGATCAGCGCAACACTTATAGCTTATACAGTGTGTGTGTGTGTGTGTGTGTAAATAAAATAATTTTTTTTTTTTGTTTTATTGTTGTTGTATTTCCCTATTATTTGAATGCTATCACACTACTGGCTGCGTCTCAGTGCATCATTGAGCATGATAGGTTATTCCGACCGTCATCATGGATCTGGCCAATGACAGCTTTGCGCGCCTTCGGGTAAAGTTTGAATATATGTCCGTTGGCCTCCTTGGCATTTGCAGACTGCAGTAGTGCTTTGATACGGTTAGGTGTTTCATACATGGACAAGAATCACAACAGTCAGCGAACATGTTGCAAACTACAGAAGGTAAGAACTTTTCAAATGTTTCCGCTATGTCAGTATTTAACAGTGTGTAAAATGAGAATCTTATCGAATTAGCACAATAGCGATATTAGTATATTTCAGTTTACTGCCAGCTAATGTTACGAAGTGCTGCTAGCATGTGTCTGCTAAGTTAGTTTTACGAATAATATAACTGGAACTTTGAATGAATAAACTGAGAACTACTTTGTCACTGGTTAAGCAGAGCAAGTCAAACCGAATTCATTGGACACCTTAACGTGGGACTAATTTACCGGACCGGTTATAATGAGAGTATTTTATGTGGAGCTGGTGAGTAAAACTTTATAAACTCTTTTTCTAATGTCTCTGTAAAGTAATATAAAGTAAGTAACTAATATGAATTATGTCGTGTGTGTTTGTTTCCCTCATGATCCAGAAATTTGGGTAATGAAAAATATCCAGCCACACCATCAGGCGGTGAGTATTGCCATGGTAACATTAAGACAGTTAATGTATGCACACTAGCAGCCATATTACTGGACGTTTGTCTGCATGTTAATTAAATTTGTTTTCAATAGGAATGACCTTTATGTGCAAAAAGATAAATACAAGAGAGATAACATGCAAACAATTACTTTAGATCAAACAGACTATTTTACATTTTTTCTTAAGTTTACATATAGGCTATAGCTCACCACAAAATTAATGTTGTCTTCTCAAAATTAATGTATTTTCAAACCTCTAACGTTATGGCTGTATGGCCATAGATGCTGCTGGCGAATTAAACAAAGATTAAAGGTTACACAAAAGAAAGAAAGAAAGCCATACAGGTTTGGAACAACATTACAGTGGGTAAATGATAAGAGAATTCTCATTTTTGAGTATGCTTTTAAGGACCTGTTCCCAGAGTCCAATGTTAAATTAACCATGGCTTTATAGTACATGTTTAGTAACTGTTTTATGCACATTAAATGGATTAATTATAATGGACCTCATAAAATACTGTTAACTTAAAGACAGAGCTATTGTCATGTCCAGCAATGTGAATTCGAGAAGAAAAAAAAAAAAAAAATATATATATATATATATATATTATACTTGTCTTCATAGATAAAAACTGTTAATGATAAAACTCTTCACCTTTTTTCTATATAGATCTACCATTGGAACCATAAACTTGTTTTGGAGGCAGAACAAGCAGCAACAAAGAAACAAGCCCATCACTAGTAAGTGTCATCTGCAATCTATAACAAAACTTGCTTTTTGTCCGTTTTAATGGCATGCATCCAAAACAAATACAATATATTCTCTCCTTCATACTATAGATGTATGAAACTTTATTTCAGCTTTATACAACATGATTTACTCACCCTTAGGCATGGGCCGGTATGAGATTTTGACAGTATGATAACCTTAGATAAAAATTTCATGCTATCACAGTGTTTAGATTACAACTCTAAAATGTGTTATTTTTAAATTTCTGGGTAAAAAAACAACAACATTTCTTCTATTAAACACAGTTTATCTTATTTTTAAGAAACATATAGAACATTTTGGAGCAGTAAACATTTCAGGCGAAATAATTCAAATTAATAATTTAATTATTCCTAATTAAATTAAGTGCAGCCACTGCTAAACTTAAAGGGTTAGTTCACCCAAAAATGAAAATTATGTCATTAATGACTCACCCTGATGTTGTTCCAAACCCATTTTTGGGTGAACTAACCCTTTAAACCTCCGGCTCATCAAAACATAACATCTGTGTTGTTAAACCTGCAGCTCAACAAGGTGTTTGGAGACATGCTCATATTCTACACATTTATCTTTTAGTCCAAGTTTGCAGGAATGTTCAGGGATGCAGTACGAAGATATACAGAATGTGGTTCTCTTCTTCATTTAACACTCAACGTAGTGTCAAGTGAGAGCCAGCAGTTTGTTTGTGTTTTAAATGTCGGGATTTTGAACAGATGTAAACAGTGGCAGGAGTCCTAAAACTAGACAGGATACCAGATAGCACTAAATTGCAGATACCCTTCAGGGGTCGTTCACATGTCTGTGCGCTCAAAATGAAATAGATGTGCTCGTTTTTTCTAGGAATAAATTCATTATTTTGGGGTACAAATAATAATAATAATAATAATATTGTTGTTGTTGTTGTTGTTGTTTTTAACAGTGCGCAGTGATCTTGAAAAGAGTGTCCATTACTATTAGTCTATGTTTCTCTTTTGGTGATGTTTGCATTTTCCCATTAGAACATGTTTAAAGGAAAAGTTAAGAAATTAAAAATTGAAAAATTTTCTGAATATTGTTGTTTTTTTCTTCACAGATACACCAAGGATCAAGATGATTACTGTCTGTTTGGAGGATTCTTCTTAATGTGCTGTATATCTGTCTGGTAGGAATAATGGACCTATTAATGTATGCTTTGATTTTATTTATATTTATTCACTTGTATATTTAGAATGTTCAATTAAAAGACAAGTGAAATGTTTATTATCATGACATGGAGTACGCAGAGGTCAGGAACATGTGGAAACCGTGAAAATCCTGTAATTGTTTCAGTTTTCTGATTGTTTTTTGGTTTGGAATGGGTTACTGTATCCTAATAAGAATTTCATGAAACTGTTCTTCTTTTAATTACTGTAAATCTATCCTATTTCTAGTTCTATTTCATTTAAGATTTGTAACTGAATCACTCCATTTAACTTATACTTCAACATGTTTTAAATACTATACAAATGCTGTCTATTAAAGTTGCAAGATGATTTTATTGTTCAGAATTTTATCTTACAAAATAAAACTTAAATTACAAACTTGTGTATGTATTAATTTTATTGAAGGTATTAGATCGTAATGATTTAGGGGAAATCTGTTAAATAACATTGTTTTCTTTGTAGAAATATTGGTGTGTATTACTTAATTGAATGTATTTGATCATAATAACCTATGGAAAATCTGTAAAATATAGGTTTAACCATGTAAAAAAGGTCCTGTAAAAAAACGGTCAAATGACTAGCAGCTATGGCTGCCAAACAAAAACCGTAATATTAAAGTAAAAGAATGTAATTGAAACAAGGAAAATCTGCAAAATAAGGGTTTTACACTATAAAAAAGTCTTGTAAAAAAACGGTCAAATGACTGGCAGCTATGGCTGCCAAACAAAAAACGTAAAATTAAAGTAAAAGAATAGAAATGAAACAAGGAAAATCTGTAAAATAAGGGTTTTACACTGTAAAAAAAGTTTTGTAAAAAAAAAAAGGTCAAATGACTGGCAGCTATGGCTGCCAAACAAAAACCGTAAAATTAAAGTAAAAGAATGTAAATGAAACAAGGAAAATCTGCAAAATAAGGGTTTTACACTGTAAAAAAGTCTTGTAAAAAAACGGTCAAATGACTGGCAGCTATGGCTGCCAAACAAAAACCGTAAAATTAAAGTAAAAGAATGTAAATGAAACAAGGAAAAAACTGTAAAATAAGGGTTTTACACTGTAAAAATTGTCCTGTTAAAAAACAGTCAAATGACTGGCAGCTATGGCTGCCAAACAAAAACCGTAAAATTAAAGTAAAAGAATGTAATTGAAACAAGAGGGGAAATTGTAAAATAATTTTTTTCCCCTGTAAAACCTTTAATGAACATTTCTGTAAAATTATAGTTTTTGCACTTTATTTTAATTAGGATGTTTTGCTGTAATTTTATGGTTTTTGTTTGGCAGCCGTAGCTGCCAGTCATTTGACCATTATTTTACGATTTTTTTTTTTACAGTGTATATAACATTCTAAGGCCTGGTTTCACAGACAGGGCTTAGACTAAACCAGGATTAGGCCTTAGACTTTTGCATCTAAAGACAAAACAAAGGCATATTTTAATATCAGTCATGATAAGTTTCTTTCAGTTGAAACAGCTCAGACTTACTTTTTAGTCTAGGACTAGGCTTAAGCCTTGTTTGTGAAACTGGGTGTAAGAATGTTAAATCATTAATGTCCAATTTTCTTTAGGTCATTAAAATATTATTTATATGTTGCAACTTTTTTATTTTTTTATTTTTTTTTTTTAGAATGTTCATCAAGAGCAAATTACGTCATAAGATTGTTCCAAGATTGTTTATCTCAGAAATCTCAGAATGTTCTCAACGTTAAAAGAACATACACTACCAGTCAAAAGTCTGGACACACCCTCTCACTGAATGTTTTTTAAATAAGTCTCTTCTGCTCATCAAGGCTGCATTTATTTGATCAAAAATACAAAAAAAAAAAACAGTAAAATTGCAAAATTATAAAATAATGTTTTTTATTTTAATATACTTTGCAATATAATTTATTCCTGTGATGCAAAGCTGAATTTTCATCAGCTGTTACTCCAGTCTTAAGTGTCACGTGATCCTTCAGAAATCATTCTAATATGCTGATTTATTATTAGAATTATCAATGTTGGAAAAAAAAAAAAATTGCAACCTGTAATTCTTTTTCAGGATTCTTTGATGAATAACAAGTTAAAAAGAACAGCATTTATTCAAAATATAAAACTTTTCTAACAGTGTAAATCTATGCTATCACTTTATTAATTTAACACATCCTTGGTGAATAAAAATATTAATTTCTTTCAAAAAAAGAAAGAATAAAAATCTGCTGACCCCAAACTTCTGAACAGTAGTGTATATTGTTAGAAAGCATTTCTATTTTAAATAAATGCTGTTCTTTTTAACCTTTTATTGATCCAAAAATCCTGAAATAAGTATCACAGGTTCCAAAAAAAAAAAATTACAGATAGAAATTACATTTTAATGTATAGTAATATATATATAAAAAAATTTACATTGTAATAATATTTCACAATATTACTTTTTTTCTGTATTTTTGATGAAGTGAAAACAGCCTTGATAAGCATAAGAAACTTCTTTAAACAGATTAAATGAAAGGGTGTGCTTAAACTTTTGACTGGTAGTGTATATCAAACATTAATAAAGTTATAAGAATGTTTCAATAAACATCACTTTAAGAACTTTTGTCCTAACATTTACAGTTGAAGTCAAAACCTTTCAGAATCTGCAACATGTTCATACAAAATGCATGTTATTTTTTATTTAGTACTTTCCTGAATAAGATATTTTACATAAAAGACATTTACATATAGTCCGCAAGAGAAAATAATAGCTGATGTTATAAAAATGACCCTGTTCAGAAGTTTACTTTTAAGTTTTTTTGTTTAGTGATAATTAAATGTATGTAAACTTTTTTATAAATTCAACTATTATGTTCTCTTGTGGACTATATGTAAATGTCTTTTATGTGAAATATCTTATTCAGGTCAGTACAAAATAAAAAAATGTATGACACCTCTTATTTTGATAAAACAATGAACATTTTGCAGATTCTGAAGGGTATATGTCAACTTTTGACTTTAACTGTATATAACTTTAAAAAAAAAAACATTGAAAGGTATGAGAACATTCCCTGGTAGTTGGGTACTTTCCTTCTTTCTAACCTCAATCTGCATTGCTTGAGCTTGGTGATGTAAAGCTCTGGCAACCCATAATATCCACTCCTAGACCACAAACCATCGAGTCTGGTCTGGTGTCCTATACTTGTTCCCGTGTGAACCTCATGTACTTGTTTATGGTCGGAGTGTTCTCTAAATGTGAGTTTTAGGTTCATCCAGGTGCCAACCATGTATCTGAACCAATACGTCAGGTTTTGCTTAGACAACCTCTCACAAGGCAATACGAGGAGTTTATGATGTATAGTGCGTTCTGAATGCGATCATTTATGAGGCATATAATGTAATACTCTAACCTCTTTACGTTAATCACTAACAGGGCTAAAACGATCCTGATTTGATTGGAGAACCATATGGGCCGATGTTGCACAATGGTTTCGGTAGACCGCTTTTCCATGACCCCGTGTGGCATGCTGCGTTTGTTGTGTCAACCTGCTATCTTTACTTTCACTGTCCATTTTGTGTTTAGACATTGTGTTACTCTTTTGGACGTTTCTGCTTTCTTCTGCTGTTTATAGGTAAGCAAAGATGTCTACAGGGCAGGACTGTTCAAGGTTCACAAGCGTCATAAAATACAAATGCACATAAATTAGCTGGCTGGAGTTCAGATATTTAAGACATTTAATGACAGAGGGAGTAAATAATAAAAATGGTAACAGATTAACACATTTATTGGATATTATCTATTTGCCTGCAAGTAAAATTCCTACAAAGTTTAATTTGTGTTCTCAGCTAACAGGGAACATACAAGTTTTTTTTGTTTTTTTTTTAAGTTAGATACATATTACATTCTTAAATAACATTTTTACGAAAATTTTATTTCTGAATGTTCTAACTTCAAAACGTCCAGTTCTTTAAATGTATTCAAATTGTTTTTTAAGTGAATATTAAAAGAACATTCCATTTTGTCATTTTGCACACATTATAGAATGTTACTTTTAAATGTTCTCTGAACATTCCAAAAAGTTGTAACATTAAAAATCATTTGATGAACATTCAAATGCAACATTTTCATAAATTAAATGTTCCATCAACAATGTATCAGTGATGCTTTTGTGCTAACATTTCGAGTAGATTCAAACATTACATTATTAAAGTGGTTAATGGAACCTTCTTTTAAAGCTTTTAATATCTGATATTCATGTTGAGAGAAACATTCTGAGCTCAACATTCTCAGAATGCCTTTATGATGTTATTTGCACTTGATGAATGTTCACACCATTGATTACATTACATATTTGAAAATCTAATTTATTGCTGTGATCATTACTCCAGTCTTCAGCGTCACATGATCCTTCGGAAATCCTTCTAATATGCTTTTTTGCTGCTAAAGAAGCATGATTATTATCATTGTTGAAAACAATTGTGCTGCCCGATATTTTTGTGGAAATCGTGATACATTTTATTTTTTAGGATTCACAGATGAAGAGAAAGTTCAAAAGAAAAGCATTTATTTGAAATAGAAAGTATTAAAAGCATAACTTTTAGATGTAGTTCATATGGGCAGTTGCTGGTTAAGGTTTTTAGGACTTATTTTAGGGTCAAAGTACCCAGTCACAAGACATTTTAATTGTTTTGCTTAAAAGGTATAATTATTGAAAAGATGTTTGTTTGCAGCCAGAGGCCAGATGTAATTTAGCCTCATGCAACCTATCTTTTACGCGACAGTGAACCAGATTCAACAATGTGGTTTGTTTGACTCTTCTGGAGGATAAGTTATTCACTCCACTTCTGTGTTTACACGTGCAGCACACAATCCCTCACAATTAGTGTCTATTTTTTGCTATAGGCGACTGTATAATGAGAGGATGAAGAGCCGATGAATGTAGGTGTCTTCCCAGGAAAAGACGAGTGGAAAATTCTGTTCAGGGACAAAGTGGGCAGACGGGGGCGGGGGGGGACGTCTGGTAACCTGAACCCTGGAGACACGAATCTTTGTGACTCTGTTAGGTAAAGCTACTCTCCCTCTCCTCTCCATCGCTCCGGTTCGGGAACAATGGTCTCTCACATGCTGGGCCTCGCACACACAATAATATCCCTTATGCGAGCGAGCGGCTCGGCTGACTGAGCCCGGTCTCTGGAGAGGACAGCATGTGCTGAGATTCCTCCAGGGCCTCGTAACCCGACCAATCCCTGAGGAAAAACTCACGGTCTGGGGGTGGGTGTGATTACAGGTGCCTTTAGAAATGGACGCTTTAAAGGGGAAGCACACCCAGAAGCACAATTCTGTCACCATTTGCACAAAAACTGTGTCAGCTGATGAATATGCAGAGTGTGACGTCATGCCCCAAACGAGTCAACATGAGGCTGAACGTGTTATTAAAGAGTGTTGTTTGCTCACATAATCACTATTTAAAGATACAACTGTCTGTTTTATAATATTACCTCTTTTGTGTAAGGATGTTTTTTGGCACTGATGCTATAGATTCATTTCTTATGAGTGATCACAACGACTATATTTTGGCCAGAAGCACCTTTAATTTGTTAAGTCTGCAGGAACAGTTCACCCAAAAATTAAAATTGTGTCATCATAAGTGGTTTTAAACTTGTATGAGTTTCTTCGTTCTGTTGAGCACGAAAGAAGATATTTTGAAGAATGTTGGTAACTAAACAGTTAACGGTAGCCATTGACTTTGATAGTATGTAAAAAATATATATAAATAAGCATGTGGTGATGTCTATATATAAAGCTTTTTTTAGTGAATTACCAGGAAAAATCACAAAATTGTGATATAAAATGTTACTATGATGATAGATAGATCATATTATATTATCTTCTGGTTTGCATCATCCATTGAGCTTCGAAATAATCAAATAACCTTTCATAGTAATTAATTATCCCCGATGTCCAAATGGACATTACAATATTTTTCACAACATTGACCATATTTCAATTTTTGTGTTTCATATTTAATTTGTACAATAGTTCACTGATTAATTAAGATATGTGACCCTGGACCACAAAACCAGTCATAAGTAGCAGAGGTATATTTCTAGCAACAGAAATTATATATATATTATATATATATTGTACGGGTCAAAATTATAGATTTTTCTTTTATACCAAAAATCATTAGGATATTATGTAAAGATCATGTTCCATGAAAATATTTTGTAAATCTCCTACCGTAAATATATCAAATCTTAATTTTTGATTAGCAATATGCATTGCTAAGAACTTCATTTGGACAACTTTAAAAGCTAATTTTCTCAATATTTTGAATATTTTTTTTATTTTTTTATTATTTTTTATCTTACTATTTTTTATAAAAGAAAAAAGACCCTTATGACTAGTTGTTGTTTCAAGGTAAAAAGTAATCTGTTGTGACACCACTAAAATAACTGTTTTAATTTAACATTTTTAATGATTTCCGAAGACCAAGAATACTGCAAACAAGTTAGACTGACTACTGTAATGGTGCATTGATGGCACACGTCCCAATTCACATTCCCCGTCCTTTAGATGAAAGATAGGATGCCATGAGGCTGAGTAAGTGAATTTTTATTTTCAGCCCAACTATTCTTGAATATGAATAGATTTTTATAATGACACTGAAATGTGCTGACATACTAGAAGTGACACCTATCTTCTAAAATCTGATCCTTTCTGCTTTCTGCAGTGTTCTTCACGGAGAGCCTTATGAGACAGAGACACTGCCTTCTTTCACAGTTGTCATGTTTATTATTCTGTTGATCTGTTGCCTTTCTCTCTCTCTCTCTCTCTCTCTCTCTCTCTCTCTCTCTCTCCCAGCGTCTGCGGCTGACATTTCTCTCTGAGCTCACAGCTGCGTGCCAGAGAGAGCGAGAGCTCTTAGAGACACTCCACAGTCCTAACTGCACAGTGATGAGCAGCTCCCAAGAGCACACTTACAACACTGACATCCATACTGTGAAATGGCAGAAAGACTGCAAACTCTTCATTTGGGGGTGACTACATAAACTGCTAAATTTCCATTTCAAATAAATGCTGTTCTTTTGAGCTTTTTATTCAATCGAAGAATCCTGAAAAATAAAATGTATCATGTTTTCCACAAAAATATTTTCCAAGCACACTGATAATGATCAGAAATGTTTCTTTAGCAACCAATCAGAATACTAGTATGATTACTGAAGGATCATGCGACACTGACATAAAAAATATGCTCAAATGTTTTGCTAACGTTTCCATTCATTTATAAAAAACGTTACCTCCGAATGTTCTATCAACATTCAAAACTTCCAGATCTTTAAATGTTTTAAAATAATTTTTAAGTGAATATTAAAGGAACATTCCTTTCATTCCACATGATCATTTTACTAACATTATGGAATGTTACTTTTGAATGTTTTCTGAACATTCCGAAACACGTTGTAACATTTAAAATCGTTTGATGAACTGCAACATTTTTAGAAATGAAACAATGTAGCAATAATGTTTTTGTGCTAACATTTGAGAACATTGTTATATTGACATTACTAAAAGATTTTTTTTTTTCAGAATTTTGAGAGAACCTTTCTAGAATGCTCTATATTTTATATGTATGTATATTGCCAATCAGGTGCATTTGACTATGTAAATGGTAAAAAAAAAAAAAAAAATGGTACTTTAAAATCTTTGTTTTCTACTCATTCCATGCTGTTCACAACAATAAATATATATTTGGCAATAAATGTATGGGCTAGACATTTATAGACCAAAAAAAAAGCATTGGGTGGCATTTTTTTACTTATTTAAGAGAGCTAAAGATATGTTTGCCCTTTCTGCTCACGTCCGTAGAGCCCCTGCTGTAATCACGTGTGTCAGATACAGTATGAGCCCCTTCCCCCTTCACATTTCTCTGCGCATTGAGAGACTACAACACACTGTCCTTTCTTTTTCGAGAATAATCCCTGTATCAGACCCACCAATTATGGGATGAAGCACTGGAACCGGTTTACAAAATGATAGTTTTCACTGTTTAAGGGTATATTATTAGCTATTACTGCGTGTGATTTGATCCGGGCATTGGCATTTCCAAAGACCAAAATGGACTAGTGCACTTGTTTCTTGCAAAGTAACAAATTCCCTATTATTCACCTGAATTCTGAGTAACGCATGGGCGGTCGCTTTGCTAAGTCCCAGACCGCCTACTTTGGTATATAATGTTTCCTTTCAGAGACTGGACTGCTTGGCAGGTTGGGTAGCTGCTTTTAAGATGCCATTTCATGATCCCAGGTTAATGAGTGCCAAAGCTTTATGAGGAAAAAGAAATATTAAAACGTAACCACTAAAACCAGCAACATCGATTTCTGCTTGAATCGGTTACGACTGTCAGGGGCTGGTCGTCACTGTTGACATTCCCACAACCCTGGTTTCACCTTGAGTATCTGCACGGTTCATTCCCGTCTTCCTCATTAACAGGCCTCTCTGAGCTTTAGCACCAGCTAATCCTGGTTTTCCTGGAGTATTTACCAAACAAATAGATGCAAACTCAAAAGGAAATGTGCAATCCATGCTCACAGAAGCATAAGTGGTGGCATGCTGTTGAAAAGCATAAATATGGACTAAACTTAATCCGTTGTTGACAGAGAAAAGATAGCGAGACGTTTACAAAACACGGACAAACCGTATGCCAAACTCGTATTCAGAAATTCATAAGATACGAATGTGGCCGTGTAGAAGCGTAGCTTGACTTTATCAGATTTATTACTGGGTGTTGAATGCCAAAGGACACTATTTGCACAATCATTCATCACTTACCTTTGAAATGAAGAAGTGGCCAAAAGTCATAAAAATCAGGTGGTACCAGACAAATAAATGATTTATAAAGGCAGAGAAACTCAATGTTTTAGACAAATCAGTGCACATGGAATTTTTTTTAATACAAATAAATAGTTCTGTGCATTTTCAAATATTGAGTAGGCTAGTTCCTCAACTAGGTGTCAATGACATGACCTACCTGTGTGGATGAAGGTTGAATAAATGTTAAAGCTCCATGACAGCAGCCAAACTCCTCCCTAATCTCCTCCTTGGAACAGGTGAGTTGGCAGGGTATAAAGTTTGTGAACGTGACCTGGACACACAGGAGCTTTTTGTCTCCAGAGAGGCTTTCAGAAGGACTACGACATCTAAAATCCAAAAGCTTCAGAGTTTAAATCTGGAATAAACGAGAAAAATGGGGCTAGGAGTGAGTGGACCATGCCTATATTTTACTATACTGCCAGTTGCATTGCACTTTTGGTTTTGGTTGCTTTATTTTTCTGGGGGGGTTTTGTCTGTCGTTCTACTTTGTTGAAGTCAGGTAATGTGTTTTTTTTAATATGCTAACTATTGTTATTTTTGATAGACGGGGAACGATAAGTACAAATTGGCGGCAACTTCAGAAGATGGAGCCAAGAAGCCAAAAAAAGGGAAAAAGAACCAGAAGGACATGGACGATCTCAAAAAAGAAGTGGATCTGGTGCGAAATTAATAGATAAATGAATTTAGAAAATACAGTTTGCATTAAAATACTTTTAACACTCCATTTAACAGTCTGAGATTCAAGGTTCTTTTTGTTTCTGCAGGACGACCACAAGTTGACAATGGACGAGCTTCACCGCAAATATGGAACTGATCTGACCAGGGTGAGTTTTGTGACACTTTTGGGAAACATTATGTATCTAAAATTATTTGTATGCATGTTTTATCTTCTTTGATGGACATAAATGATTGTTGCTATTAACAGCTAGTAACGTAATGTAAAATCATTGAAATCTTGGATTATTGAGGTCACTATATCTTATCTGTTAAAACAAAGCACTTTTACTGATTAATGATGTCTGTGTAAAGGGTTTACCAGCAGGTATGTTCAAGGTGTAATTATTATGTAATGTAAACAGTAGATTATATGTTGTAATGGAAAACGTCCAACACGAGTACTCGCGGAAACCTTGCGCATAACATTATTTGAATCAAATGAACTGTCCTGGAGCAAACCCGGATATAGGTGAGTGCGTCATTAGCTCCACCGCCTACCTGGACCAAATCTTCCGCCCCACCCTGACCTTCAAAAAACTACTCAAGGACAACATGTCCCCTTTTTGTTATCTCCTTGAATTCTCTCCTTGAAATATTTTTTTTCAGATCTGATACCCACAACCACTGTTTCAAGGTTCACTCACCCTGCAACAACGTGTTGACTTAATTTTTATCGCTGTTGGCAGGGCTTGTCGTCTTCCCGTGCAAGGGAGATCTTAGCTCGTGATGGGCCCAATGCTCTGACCCCACCTCCTACGACTCCAGAATGGGTCAAGTTCTGTAAACAGCTCTTTGGTGGATTCTCAACGCTGCTGTGGATTGGTGCGATCCTTTGTTTCCTGGCGTACGGAATTCAGGCTGCCTCCGAAGACGAACCCGCAAATGACAATGTAAGATGGAGCAAAAAACTTCTCTTATTTATGCATAAATAGATTGTATGTCAACAAACATAGTGAATCACGTAATTAGCTCCACTGTGAACCTGTTTGATCTTGCAGCTTTACCTGGGAATTGTGCTTGCCGCTGTTGTCATAATAACAGGATGCTTCTCATACTACCAAGAGGCAAAGAGCTCTAAAATCATGGAATCTTTTAAGAACCTTGTACCTCAGGTACTAAACATTTCACAGTTACTCTGATAAGACACTGTAGCTCTCAGAAAAACTTTATTCTAATACATTCTGGTTTGTAGCAAGCGCTGGTTGTACGTGATGGAGAGAAAAAGAGTATCAATGCTGAGGAGGTGGTCGCTGGTGATCTTGTGGAGGTCAAAGGTGGAGACAGAATCCCTGCTGATCTTCGTATCATCTCTGCGCACGGATGCAAGGTAAGCACTTAAGAATTGCAAAAGTAACATACTCCCACTTTATGTTGCATTATGAATGCTGGTCACCAGAATGGGATGCTGGTATTTTTAAGTAGCCTAATTTACAACAACTCAACCAATGTATTGCTGGTGAGCAGGTTGTATATGCTGGTATACCAGCTAGACCAGAGCTATCTAAAGTTACACATGGAAGGCCATAGTCTTATAGAGTTTAGCTCAAATTTTATATACCTGAAAACCTTAATTAGCTGGTTCAAGTGTGTTTATTTAGGGTAAGGTCTAAACTCTGCAGGACAGTCACCCTCAGGAGCAGGATTGGACACTCCTGAGCTAGACCAACAGCAAAGTGGTACTAACCAGGACTAATTCCGGACCAATATCCATGAATATTCTTCCTTTCTTCCTTTGAAGGTGGACAACTCCTCACTCACTGGTGAATCTGAGCCCCAGACTCGTAGTCCTGACTTCTCCAATGACAATCCCCTGGAAACCAGAAACATTGCGTTCTTCTCTACCAACTGTGTTGAAGGTACAATATTAAACAGCTGAAGTATGTTGGATATAAAAGTTAGAATTGTGTCATTAAAAGTTACTATATTCAATAGGTACTGCCAGAGGGATTGTCATCAACACCGGTGACCGTACTGTCATGGGTCGTATCGCCACTCTCGCTTCCAGTCTGGAAGGTGGAAAAACACCAATTGCTAAAGAGATCGAGCACTTTATCCACATCATCACTGGTGTAGCTGTCTTCCTGGGTGTCAGCTTCTTCATTCTTTCCCTGATTCTTGGATATGGGTGGTTGGAAGCTGTCATCTTCCTGATTGGAATCATTGTCGCTAACGTACCCGAAGGCCTCCTTGCCACTGTAACTGTAAGTCAGAGTTCAAGGTACACTTCTAGAGCCAAAGTACACTTCACTTGTGCCAAGAATTATTACTTAACTTGTAACTTTATGTAGGTGTGTCTAACTCTGACTGCCAAACGTATGGCAAAGAAGAACTGCCTGGTGAAGAATCTCGAAGCTGTGGAGACTCTTGGGTCAACCTCCACCATCTGCTCTGACAAGACCGGGACTTTGACCCAGAACAGAATGACTGTCGCTCACATGTGGTTTGACAACCAGATTCATGAAGCAGACACCACAGAGGACCAGAGTGGAACCTCCTTTGACAGGAGCTCTTCAACTTGGTCTGCTCTCGCACGTGTTGCTGGCTTGTGCAACCGTGCCGTCTTTCTTGCAGATCAGCAAAATGTGCCAATTCTTAAGGTGTGCTTGAGCTTCTCAATATTTACTACTTTAAAATATTAAGGGAAATATGTGGATGACCAGTGACTTGTTGAAGTCCATCAGTAAAGATATATTGCTGCGTTGTAATTATCAAACAATCAAGTCAAAAGAAATCAATCTTTTGCAGCGAGACACAGCTGGTGATGCCTCAGAGTCTGCCCTGTTGAAGTGTATTGAGCTGTGCTGTGGTTCAGTCACTGAAATGAGAGAAAAATACACAAAGATTTCTGAAATCCCTTTCAACTCCACCAACAAGTATCAGGTATTTTTGCTGAATTATTCTTTGGAGATTTACAGATTTGACTGTCTTCCTAACAACCCCTAATATGCCCTTTCTAGCTCTCAATCCACAAGAATCCCAATTCCTCAGAGTCTAGGCACCTGCTGGTGATGAAGGGAGCCCCAGAGAGAATCTTGGATCGATGCTCTTCTATTTTGATTCAAGGCAAAGAGCAGCCACTGGATGATGAAATGAAAGATGCTTTCCAAAATGCCTACGTGGAACTGGGAGGTCTTGGAGAAAGAGTGCTGGGTAAAGCCACCTTATTAAGTTCACGTTGTGGAGTTTTGCAGTTAAAACTATGACTATATACGCTAATGACTGTGTTCTTTCTTAAAGGTTTCTGCCACTTTAGCCTCCCTGATGACCAGTTTCCTGAGGGTTTTGCTTTTGATACTGATGAAGTGAACTTCCCCACTGAGAACCTGTGTTTTGTTGGCCTCATGTCCATGATCGATCCTCCTCGTGCTGCTGTACCAGATGCTGTGGGCAAGTGCAGGAGTGCAGGAATCAAGGTGTTGTTTCACCTTGATTCAAGACTGATGCCTTGATTATATTTTACCAGTATTGAATTAAATTAATCATATGATCAAGCATCTATGTCTTCTATCACAGGTTACTTGTGACCATCCATTTACAGCTAAGACTATTTGTAAAGGGTCTTGAATCAAGTTGTTGTTGGTTCTTGGTTCAAAATCCTTTGTTTGAATATGTCGCACATTTGCAGCATATTCAGTATTGTTCATACTTGTTGCATGTGCGATCAGTTAATCAAATTATAATTCAGAATCTTCTATTACAGGTTATCATGGTTACTGGAGACCACCCAATTACAGCAAAAGCTATTGCAAAGGGTGTTGGTATCATCTCTGAAGGAAATGAGACTGTGGAAGACATTGCTGCTCGTTTGAACATCCCTGTTGGAGAGGTCAATCCAAGGTATCCATCTCAAACATAGCATATATGGACACCTCGTTGCTCTAGATGTCTGCTAATACAAATTGTATCTGTAGAGATGCTAAGGCTTGTGTGGTCCATGGTGGTGAACTGAAGAGTATGAGTGAAGACGAGCTGGATGATATCCTGAAACACCATACAGAAATTGTGTTTGCCAGAACTTCTCCACAACAGAAGCTGATCATTGTGGAAGGTTGTCAGCGACAGGTACAGTCAGACAATTATATATCTGATCCTATCAATGCTGGAGTATTTCACCCAGCAGGTACCATTACAATGCATTTTATTTCTCTTCTCAGGGTGCCATTGTAGCCGTAACCGGTGATGGTGTCAATGATTCCCCTGCTCTGAAGAAGGCTGACATTGGCGTGGCTATGGGTATCGCTGGATCTGACGTATCCAAACAGGCTGCTGACATGATCCTTCTGGACGACAACTTTGCCTCAATTGTCACTGGAGTAGAAGAAGGTGAGATGTGTTATTGGGAACTTAATCGAATGAGGAATTATGAAGGTTATTTGGTACTTACTTCTCAAACGTGTCTTCAAATTTAGGCCGTCTGATCTTTGACAACTTGAAAAAGTCCATTGCCTACACCCTGACCAGCAACATCCCTGAGATCTCACCCTTCCTCTTGTTCATCATTGCTAATATTCCTCTACCTTTGGGCACCGTCACCATTCTCTGCATTGACCTGGGCACTGACATGGTAGGTGAAAGGACACATTATGGGAATCTGGGGCCAAGCAACTAAATGGGTAGTGACCAACCCTCAATTTGACTTTGTGGTTGACCTCTCAGACCCTGTAGTGCCACCAACAGCTCAAAGTGTGACATGTATTTTTGCAAATAATCATACTGTTTTTTTTTTTTTTTTTTTTTTTTTTCTGATTCACTGGATCATGGTTTCCATGATACGGGAAATATGGCCTTGTCTTTGCAATGCTAGAATGCATTAAATAAAACGTTGTAATAGTTGCAGCTGTTGTGTAGGCTTGTATTTAGTGCCACGTACTGGTGAGAAAATCAGAAAATTGCTTCAAATAATTTAGTGTAAAGCTATAACTCTGCTTATGACTCTATACAAAGCTGTCTTTTTTTCTGGTGTCAGCCATATTGGCTGTTGACCGTTTTGAATTTCATTGAACCTTTGAGTTTCAGTGATGTTTGCTCTATGTCCTGAGTCTTGATTTTGTGAGAGCTCCCCCAAATGGCCAACAATTTTAAGAAATGGCTTTATACATTATTTTTGAACCATTTGGCTTTAAATTGTGGTTCTGGTGTCCTATAAAACTGGGCTGTACCTAGTTGCTTATGTTTGATTCTGGTGGTGTGCATCAAGCGGTAATAAATGCTTGTAGCTATATTTTGATTTGTTGTTTAACATATTCACAGGTTCCTGCTATCTCACTGGCCTATGAAAGCGCTGAAAGCGACATCATGAAGAGACAGCCCAGAAATGCTAAAACAGATAAACTGGTAAATGAGAGGCTCATCAGTATGGCCTACGGTCAAATAGGTAAGAGCATGGCTATGTTTATTCTTTGGTCTGTTTTTGAACAAGTACTCTACTGTAATATTTAGCTCTTAGCATAGCATTTCATCTAATTATTATGAAAGCTCAATGTACACAATATCACTTACAAACTAAACACACCTTTGATGGTACTAATGTGCTGCAGCATGCGAAAACATCTTTGTTACATATTATTTGGGTTTATTTCATTGCACAACATTTTGAGATACTCGTCTGCGTATACAAATCTGCCAGCAAGCATTCCGACCAGGAAGTGTGGCTATATCTTTAGTTAGTACATTAATATAATCAACAAAAGGTTGCAATTTCTATTGCTGCAATGCCCTGAGTGATAAAGATAACTAAAACTAAAAATAAATGTTGTATATTACATAAATACATACAAATAAAACAAATACTTAACTGTAGGTTATACATATTTGTTTTCATATTTTGCTAGACCCTTTAAACTTTAATTTCAATGTCATCGAACTTATTTTTTAGGTATGATGCAAGCAGTTGCAGGGTTTTTTAGCTACTTTGTAATTCTTGCCGAGAACGGATTCCTGCCTTCCGATTTACTAGGAATTCGAGTCAACTGGGATGATAAGTATCTCAATGACTTGGAGGACAGCTATGGTCAGCAATGGGTAGGTGTCACGACTGCATAAACCAAAAAAACTTCTATTATACAACAAATGTGAGGTATCAGTCATTTAAATATTGCTCATCTGATTATTCTTGCAGACATATGAGCGCAGAAAGATTGTGGAGTTTACATGCCACACAGCATTCTTCACCAGTATTGTAATAGTGCAGTGGGCCGATTTGATCATCTGCAAGACCAGAAGAAACTCAATAGTACAGCAGGGAATGAGGTATGTAAACAAGGTTCCAGCTATAAAATGGTGCAATGTGTGTTATGCAGGGCTGTTTCTAAAGGCTGTGTCACCACTTTTCTTTCATAGAAACAAAATCCTCATCTTTGGTCTGTTTGAGGAAACTGCTTTGGCAGCTTTCTTGTCCTACTGCCCAGGAATGGACGTTGCATTGAGAATGTATCCTCTCAAGTAGGTGGACATAGCTAGACTTTTGCACACAAGCCTATTTGACACTGACATGCCTATTTAACATTGTTATTATGTTTTAGACCAAGTTGGTGGTTCTGTGCCTTCCCATACTCGTTGCTCATCTTCGTCTATGATGAAGTTAGAAGATACATCCTTAGGCGGAGCCCAGGAGGTAATCACAGATATAACTAACAGATGTTGGCAGCCTTTGACGTTGATGAAGTTTGTTTTCATTTTAAAGCTAAAGTATCTGTTTCCCAAAAGGAAAGCTGGGTTTTGAATGGGGTCTATGATAGCGATAAATTTCATAACAGTATTTTATTTCGCAGTGAATGAACTAGCTCTAATATCTGTGCTGTTTTGTTTCAGGCTGGGTGGAAAAAGAAACATACTACTGAAACACTTTCTGTTGCAAACATATGCAAGAAGACGCTCATTTTGATATTTTCAAAATGATACAGAATCTGGTCATTTTCATTCAATAAATATGTCAACTTAGAAGGAGTTTGCGTTTGTGTCTTTATTATGGACTATGAACTGAAAAGATGCAAATGAAAATAGGGACCCAAAAGACAATTACTCATGAAGTGTAGATTTATATGAGCAAAACAGCATGCTTTTATATATGAATCAAACCCCACAAAGATATACGATGTAAACCTTGGAAAATTACATTAGACAGGCCATATGGTCACGGAAAATTGATTTAATTCCATTATTCAATAATTAAATGTAAAAATGCCAGGTGTAGAGGTAACTGTAATTAGATTCATTTAACAACAGTAGAAGTCGATTGGATGTTCCACCATGATATAAAGCACTTGTGATGACATCATTGCACTTCTTATTGTCTTTGATTTTATCTCAGTATTTACATTTAGACATTTGGCAGATGCTTTTATCCAAAGTGACTTACAAAAGAGGACAATGGAAGCAATCAAAATCAACAAAAGAGCAATAACATGCAATTTTTTTAAATTATACAATAAAAAGAAAAAGCAAGCTAGTGTTAGAGGCCTTCTTTTTTGCTTTTTTGTTAATTGTATAGAGAGAAGCTAGTGTTATTATTTTTTTTTTCAAGCAGTAAGTAAAGGAATAGAGTATATATATATGTCTAAAAGAGCATTTTTTTTTTTTTTAAGAATAGAGTTAGAAGAGAGGGTGCTAGAGTTAGAGGGTCAAATAAAGATGGAAAAGATGTGTTTTTAGCCGATTTTTAAAGATGGCTAATGACTCAGCTGTTCGGATGGAGTTAACACATTTTAAATCGCCTCTCTCAAAGTAAATAAATCAAGTCAAATCTGAATGTTTTGAAAAAAAAAAAAAAAAACATTTTTGGTAGAAAAAAAGGGAAAGGGTCACATCCTTACTAACGTTTATAATTCATTAGGGAGAAGTAGCATTTTCATTAAAAAATAAAAACAAACCCTGAGCTCTTTAAATAGAGTGCCTTCGAATAGATACGCTGCATTAAAATATAAAAGCAACCCTTTAATCAAGGCAATAAGTAAAAGTAAACGTATTTAGAATATAGTTTACTTACAGAGCAAGAAAATGTGCCATGACAAAGGCACAGCACGTGATATTTATAGGCATCGTAAGATCATGCTCGTGGGAGTTCACTACTACCACTAGAGGGCATGCTTCTTGTCTAAAATTAGGGGGTGACATGATAGTTTCCATGACAACACATTTATAGGCTAGAGCCCACAGCTTGTAAATAAAATTCAAGATATTTTTAGCTCTTCTACTTTGAAGATGCAGTCTCCAGCAGGCGCTGGTTTAACAGCACTGGTCAATTTCCATCATCAACGCAGGCGATACATGTGTTTAATGAGCATGATCCCTCTAATGAGGATCATCCTGAAAAACAAAAAGAAGAAAATAATGACCATGAAATGCGATCTCAGTAGAATAGAACTGAATAAGACAAAAATAGCTTGTCAAAATGAACTCGAATTAGCACATATTATCCCAATGATCATCCCAAGATATTAAAAATGTGAACACAAGACTATTATTTTAACAAAATTACACTTTATTAATACTGAGAAATGTGTAGGTTGTAATACAATGAAAAACCATGCAAACAGAATCGAATAAGACAAAAATAGCTTGTCAAAATGAGCTCGAATTAGCGCATAGTATCCTAATGATCATCCCAAGATATTAAAAATGAGCTTCACAGTGAACACAAGACTATTATTTTAACAAAATTACACTTTATTAATTAATACTGAGAAATGTGTAGGTTATAATACAATGGAAAACCATGCAACTCATGACATTCTGCTTACGTTTGCTTTTCAAAGACACGATGACATAGTAATCACAAGACCATGTTAATAGTTTAAGGATTTCTAGACAATTTAACCAGGTTTCCCCATGCAGCCGTAGTATTTCATAAATGTGCTCTAAAAGAGACAGTTTAAAACTGGAAAATCGTAGTTGCGCTGGTTTCTATATGGTTTAAGTTGTTTTTTAGCTGGTAAAACCAGTTGGTAGCTGGTTTAAGAAACATGGTGTCCAGTCAGCCAGTTAATGACCAGCTAGAAACCACATTTTCTAACAGGGTATTAACTTTCAAGAGACATAAGAGTTAACCAGAAATGCACAAAGATAAGCTCAAACAAAAAGGGTATCGTCACTGATATGGAAAAGCGATACATTTATTTAACACGATCAAAGTTCAGGGGGTGAACGTCTGTCACAATCCCCCCAGCCTTGTCTCTTGTCTTCCATATAGACCACGCCCCTTTCCTCCGCGTTACCATGACAATTCAGGCAGACGTCACAGTGAAAAACCCCACTATATATAAGCTTTGAGTGTTCATGCCGTAACGCGGCTTGGATGCGTGTCCGGGTGGAACGACGCGTCCAGCGGTAACCAAGGAAAAAAAAGCCCAAAAAAAGAGAGAAACAGGATTGGGGACTTTTAATTTGTTGTTTTTAAAAGAAAGCTTGGATTTTTTTTTGGAAACCCAGGTGGTCGTTTTTACTCAAAAGAAGCAAAATGGGACGAGGAGTAAGTGTGAACGCGTTTGTTGTTTAATTCTTAAAGTCTGTCTAGGAATTTACAACATTGTTTTTATGTTTAAACAGGTGGTTTTAGAGTAACTGGAAATAATGGTTTGCTAAATAGTTGTTTCCAAATGGCTTCCCGGAGTATGAGACTTCCGCAGTTTTAATATTCAAATTAGTTCGTTTAAATGAATGAAATGCGCGCAATGATTCATCTTAATCTTATCAACTCTGTATTATCCGACGGAGCAACAGGTTTTAAGTCTGTGGCTTTATAAGAGTCTCAAACTCCATTTTAAGACGTTCTTCGAGCACTACAAAGATTTCAGGAATGTAGCAGACAACTTCCTCCTCTATGGCCGCGATGTTGCACGGCCTGTTTTGTCGAAGCAGATGTAGTCAGTCTCGTGACTTTTACATTGTAAAACTGAAGTAATCATGTTTGTAACAAGATAAGAGATGTGGGTGCCACTAATGTTTAACAGCTCTTTGAAAAACCTAAAAGCTCTTTAACTAGTACGACATAACATTTCCAGTTGGCCCAACAACGTGTTTCCGAGTGTGACGAAACCTCGAGATACATCGTGTCACTATTTAACCGCGTAAAACCTCTGAATGAGCGTTGCGCTTACTTCAAATATTTGGTGTAAAACAGTCCAGATGCAGATAAACTGCTTAACCTATCTTGGCATATATCCATTGCACATGTGTTTTCTAAATATCGCTTTTAAAACATTGAAGGAGACGCCTGTTTTATAATTGTCGCATTTTATGTTAGGCTACACAAATATTGTAAACGAAGGCTTAATTAAAGAGTCCATCTCGAGATGTATCGTTTAATTGTTAAAATATGATTGTAACTATTCATGTTTAAACTGTAAACGTTTTAACTCATCAGTTTAAACTTCTAAATGCACCATATAAACAGTTAACTTTCCCTTTTCATTTAAAACTACGAGATGCGTCTGTGTAGTTTAACTGTTTATAACCTCTAAACAAACAATAACCACGGTTTAACCACTTAATTTCAAATTATATAGTTAAGGCTTTGGCTTATCGGGTTAATGGCGTTGTAATGCATTGATGTGGTTTATGTTGTGTTTCTGACTGTGCTGTTACGCGAAGTAAACCATGTTAAATTTTAGGGTGTAGTCTGACATGATAAAGTTGTCTCGGGTTTGAGGACTAGTTATCATCGCGTCTGTTTGTCAACGTTATCTTTAAGTGGAGCAGACTGAGTTAGTTTAATAAAGGCTTGACTTAAAATAAACGGAGACGGGCTTTACCTGCTGTGAAAACACGTCTTTGTGTCTCGCAATGCGGACTTATACACTAATCGTAATTAAAAATTACATTCTGGAACTGTAAAATCCCATTAGCTCATTGATATGCTTGGCTTTTCAAAACAATTCCGTTTTGTTTCGTTTCTCCTTTCACATTCAGTCATAATCTTATGATTTGCTTCCTGTAGGGTTCATTAACTCCTAATATGATTCCAGCATGCAGTGGCATTGCGTAAGAGCTGGATACCACTCCCTAATCTGAGGCTCTGAGCACCGGTGTAAATGTAAATTATGCATTCAGTCCCAGGGTATTCCATGCGATGGAGAGCAAACAGCCATCCGCATGTTTCATCTGGGTTTGGTGCATTGAGCTACGCCCCCAGCCCCATCAAATCCCACCGCAATGGGGCAGATGTCTCGCCTCTGCAGACAGTCTTGCTGCTGTGTGCGAGACTGATATAACATGATTTCTTGTGTTTTGCCATCTAGAGTTTTTCTGGGTCATATTGAAATGATAATCTTACTAGTTTAATACTGAATTTCTACCTTTTGAAGTACTGTGGGGTTATCATAATGGCGTATATGGTACTTCCATCCAAAATTCATATGCATAGCATATAAATGATAGTTTATCATGGTATTACCCAGTGCTGTAGCTGCCATAGACTTCGAAAGGGATGCAAATCTGATCATTTAGACTAGCAGGCAAACTATTGTTTCATACAAAAATGTACTTTAGGACCGGCATCAGGTGTTGACCACAGCTGTGTTCTCGCTCCCCCGAGTGTGTACATAAGCTAAGACTGTCGCTCCGTCTCCGAAGGGTTTAACATTCTTTCCATTCATCAGTCACTATGTGTTAGTGAGACCTTTTGTCATTGACAATCCCATCAGACAGAGACTGACCACCCCTCCTTACCGACCCCGAAGGCTGTCTCAGGGCCCTTTACCTTTTTTGGTGCAGTGAACTATGAGATGGCAACATGCATTTAACTCCATGCAGTTGTTGCTTTTTCACCACCAAGTGAGAAAGAAATAGCTTTCCAAAATGCACAGATGTATATTTTGGTGCTTTAGAAATGCAGTAGGATCCAAAAGTCTTGGACCCATTTTGATAATATTATTATTTCTAGATGACTAGTTAAATAAAAGGAAATTATGTAATTGATCATGCGACTCTGAACAGATGCCATTTGGAACTTCTCAAATCATGCTGGAGTACATGATTATCAAGACATTCTGAAGATCATCATTTTACATAACAATCCACCTTATCACTCATTTTTATGCTGAATTATGCTCTTTTTATAACTAAATCTTTGACATCAGGTTGTGTATTAAAATGCAAACTGGAAGCAATTTCACTTTTGGACACTACTGTTTTTGTTCACTTTCTGTCCTTGCTCTTAAACCACAGTGAGCTTATGAAAAGCTGTATTTAGGCATTATTTTCCCTGTGACTGGTGTGGAGGAGTTTGTACACCATGTTTTCTTTTCACCCTCCCGTTTTCATTTGCCACTTCTGCAACAAAGAGTTGTGTCTGACACGTGACTTAACCCATTCACGGGTCTAGAGGTGTGGCTCTGTTTCCAATGGCAACAGGGCAAAGTCCCAGTATGAGAGGACTGATATGCTTGAGTGAACCAATTTTGGCTCACGTGCAAGATTAAAAAAAAAAAATCTTGGAAGAATAGCATTTTTATTTATTTGATAGAGTCCAGAGAGAATATTCTCTAACAAATGTGAATATTTATGAGTAAGTTCTGCCATGGTTGGTTTATCTTTCACCCTCTGACTCAACCTTGTGACATTTTCCATGCACATGTGCAAGATGTAAAAAGTGCTCATATGCATATTAGATGTGATGACTAAGCATTTAGGTAAACCAGCATATGTAGCCATGAAAGAGCGCTAAAGTAAGCTGTCACATTCAGTTGGGCACTACAGGTGTCGAGTTCTTTGTTTCTGGCCACTTTCATCATTTGTTGCTTTCATGTACAGAAAACAACCACTCCAGATTTGTATCAGGACATGGATTGACCTGCAAAAAATAAACATATCTTGTGTCTTTGTAAGATGATCTGAAGTCATCAAAGCTGTTGGAAAAAAACCTTTGAACTTTTTAAATGGTTGTTTTCAGTAGCAACAAATGGCAGATCATGGTCAATTTTATGTTAATTGGCTGTCAATCATGTCATAAAAAACCTGTAACAATGTAGACTTTTAAACTTTTTTTGTATGCTTGTGTATGTTGTGCTGTGGTTCTTTTCAGTAAATTGAAAAAATATATATATAATTGCAGATTTGATAAATTGCCATGCCTGTTGATTGCTTAGCCGACTTAAAATGATAATCAAATTGGTTCAAATGCAAACTAGCAGTCAAATGCTCTATATTTGAATGATTAATTTAACAGCTCCCGTGCTTGTGTGGCAATGAGTCACCTATTCTATTTACAGAATTCAGTTGTAATGATAAGAACTGTTGCTTAACAGTAGCAGAGGTTACTTGGTTAATTGCTTTTCAAGTTAAATGTTAATTACTACACGTTATCCATTGAGATCATGCAATCTGCACTCTGTTACCTCTTGATAATGTTTTACACCTCTCTATGCATCTTTTGCACTCATCTTTTGTGTTGGGTAATGATACTTTCTTGTGCATCTTTTAAAACCTACCCCCATCAATAAATGTAAGCAGTTTGCGTTCCGTTTAGGAAAAATGCTATTGTTCGAATGTGCACAAGAGATTTAATGGTTGTTCTGTGCTTCCTCCACCACAGGAAGGTCGAGAACAATATGAGCTGGCAGCCACCTCAGAGCAGGGGGGCAAGAAGTCAAAGTCCAAGGGCAAGAAAGAGAAGGATAAAGATATGGATGAGCTCAAAAAAGAGGTGGACTTGGTGAGTCAGTTTAGTTCTTTAAAACACCTATTGGCAAAACAAATTGCGCAACAATTCCAATGATCATTGATGTGATGTACAATGTTCTGTTTTGTGCTATTGTAGGATGATCACAAACTGTCCCTGGATGACCTCACCAGGAAATATAGCACTGATTTAACTAGGGTAAGTTTGTTTCTGTTGAATTTGAAATGAAACCCCAGTGACAGAAGTGTAATGGCATAAAGCTCTCAGATAATGAAGATCCAAACTAACCCATCACTTTCTCCAGGGATTGTCAGACTCACGTGCTAAGGAGATTTTGGCACGTGATGGACCCAACGCTTTGACTCCACCACCAACAACCCCAGAATGGGTCAAGTTCTGCAAGCAGCTCTTTGGAGGATTCTCAACTCTCCTGTGGATTGGAGCCATCCTTTGTTTTCTTGCCTACGGCATCCAGGCGGCCTCCGAGGAGGAACCTGCCAATGATAACGTAAGAAGAAAACCCTGTTTGTGTTTCTTAAGGGTATGCCTTTTAAGATCATGTTGATATTTTAGCAGTATCCCTAACCTCTCCTTTATTGTCCTGTGCAGTTGTATCTGGGTATTGTACTCTCTGCTGTCGTGATGATCACTGGATGTTTCTCGTACTATCAAGAGGCCAAGAGCTCCAAGATCATGGACTCTTTCAAGAACCTTGTCCCTCAGGTACTGATGATTATTTCTACAATATTGTCAGGATTCTTTTTCTCAGTGATTTTAAGTGAATTTTCACTTTGTCACATAGCAAGCCTTGGTTATCCGTGATGGTGAGAAGATGAATATCAATGCTGAAGAAGTTGTGGTTGGAGATCTCGTGGAAGTCAAAGGTGGCGATAGAATTCCTGCTGATCTGCGAATCATTTCTGCTCATGGATGCAAGGTGAAGTTACCATAAATCACAGTGAAATGTCTATTCCAATGGCGCATTTCAAGTCTACAATGAGTTACAAAAGATCGTGTCCTTTCCAGGTGGACAACTCTTCCCTCACTGGAGAATCTGAGCCCCAGACTCGTACTCCTGACTTCTCCAATGAAAACCCACTGGAGACCAGGAACATTGCGTTCTTCTCTACCAACTGTGTTGAAGGTATGAACTTTTGGAAGTCAAAATTTCGTACAATGAAAGTAGACGTTTTTAGTGACTTTTATTTTGCTTGCAGGTACTGCCAGGGGTGTCGTCATCAACACTGGTGACCGTACGGTCATGGGTCGTATTGCCACTCTTGCTTCTGGTCTTGAAGTTGGTCGCACTCCTATCTCTATTGAGATTGAGCACTTTATCCACATTATCACCGGTGTAGCCGTCTTCCTGGGTGTCTCCTTCTTCATCCTCTCCCTGATCCTTGGGTACAGTTGGTTGGAAGCTGTCATCTTCCTTATTGGAATCATTGTTGCGAATGTGCCAGAGGGTCTCCTGGCTACTGTAACTGTAAGTGTCAGAATAATTGCTACCGTTGGAATAATACCTTTGTAATCGTAAATACAGATGAAGCTCATTCTTGTCCTTTCCAGGTGTGTCTGACCCTGACTGCTAAACGTATGGCAAAGAAGAACTGCCTGGTGAAGAATCTCGAAGCAGTGGAAACTCTTGGCTCGACCTCCACCATCTGCTCCGACAAGACTGGAACTTTGACCCAGAACCGAATGACCGTTGCTCACATGTGGTTTGACAACCAGATTCATGAAGCGGACACCACAGAGAACCAGAGTGGAACCTCCTTTGACAGGAGCTCTGCTACTTGGGCCGCCCTCGCACGTGTCGCCGGTCTCTGCAACCGTGCCGTCTTCCTTGCAGATCAAGAAAACATCCCGATTCTTAAGGTCTGTGTTGATGCAATGTGAAAGTCTGTCAAAATCTGACAAAGTAGTTTTTGCATGTTGCTGATGCCATCTGAAGGTTGTTTACGACATGCTCGCGATGTTTGTCTGCTTGTGCTTAGTTCGGCTGGTGGCCTCCAGGGATTTTTTTTTGTGCCCCTTGAGCTCACTAGAGCCTCTGAGTGGTACACAGTGTTTCCCTGTAAACACCTTCCAATTTCTGCCCACTCTGACTTGTTTTGTAAAAGGACTAATTTGTTGGGCCGTTACCTCAAATTACCTTGCATTTCCTGGAACATTTAATGTTTTAAAATGCAACCGAGGTTGTTGGTCGTTGTTTTGTCAGACCATTCCTCATTCTCATGCTTTCCTGTTTCCTCTCACAGAGAGACGTGGCTGGTGACGCCTCCGAATCGGCCCTGCTCAAGTGTATCGAGCTTTGCTGTGGATCCGTGAGAGAGATGAGAGAAAAATACACCAAGATTGCAGAGATTCCATTCAATTCCACTAACAAATACCAGGTAAAACAATTTCCTGCTTTGGCCAGCTATTTTGGATAGATGTTAGATGTCTAACACCATCTGTTTATGGACCTTTCTAGCTCTCCATCCATAAGAACCCCAATAGCAATACAACTGAATCCACTCACCTGCTAGTAATGAAGGGCGCTCCTGAGAGGATTCTGGACAGGTGCAGCTCTATTTTGATCCAAGGAAAAGAGCAGCCGCTTGATGATGAGTTGAAGGATGCCTTCCAGAATGCCTACTTGGAGCTTGGAGGCCTTGGAGAAAGAGTACTGGGTAATTTGGCGGTTTTAAAATTGCATTTCTAAACTGTTTCCATTCTGCAATTTCCATCAACATTTTGTTTTTCCTCAGGGTTCTGCCACTTCAACCTTCCTGACGAACAGTTTCCTGAGGACTTCCAGTTTGATACAGATGAGGTGAACTTCCCCACTGAGAACTTGTGCTTCATTGGCCTTATGTCCATGATTGACCCTCCTCGTGCTGCTGTACCAGATGCTGTGGGCAAATGTAGGAGTGCTGGTATCAAGGTACGCCATAGTCAACAAGACAATTGTTTGTTTTTTTTGAAGAAGCAACCAGAAATGTCTTGGTTGCTAATTTAAAATCCTGCTTCTAGGTTATCATGGTTACTGGTGATCATCCAATCACAGCCAAGGCCATTGCCAAGGGAGTGGGTATTATCTCTGAGGGCAACGAGACCGTTGAAGACATTGCTGCTCGCTTGAACATTCCTATCAATGAGGTCAACCCAAGGTAACGGATTCCTCCTCCTTAGTTTGGATGTTTTGGCTGGATATTTATTGCACCCAGTTTTTAATTTCATTTAATGTTCTTTAAAGGGATGCCAAGGCTTGTGTGATCCATGGTGGTGACCTGAAGGATCTGACCCCAGAGCAATTAGACGATATCTTGAAACACCACACAGAAATTGTATTTGCCAGAACGTCTCCTCAGCAGAAGCTGATTATCGTTGAAGGCTGCCAAAGACAGGTTAGTCATCTTTACGATGTCAGATCAATCTAAACTTCACCAGGTCACTTTGATAAGATAAGAGGTTAATTACTTTACTTGGCTGGTTCAGTGTGAGAAGTTTCTAGCCACTCTGAAAATGGAACATGCAAAACTACAAGGATCAAGATTTTGGATCAGTGGGATTTGAATGTAGACGCAGCTACCCAGCCGTGACATGACAGCAGTAGAAACCAAGTGATTGACAAAACAGCTTGTTGTGTTCGTAGCTGGTTAGGACAAGAACTTAGACGTGTCACAACATGGTGTAACATTCATTTGTTTATCCACAGGGTGCAATTGTAGCCGTAACCGGTGATGGTGTCAATGATTCCCCTGCTCTGAAGAAGGCTGACATTGGTGTGGCTATGGGTATCGCTGGATCTGACGTATCCAAACAGGCTGCCGACATGATCCTTCTGGACGACAACTTTGCCTCAATTGTCACTGGAGTAGAAGAAGGTGAAACACATTGTTGAGTACTTATTTGACTGAAGATTTCTGAAGGTTACTTTGAGACTTGCTCCTAAAACTTGTCTTCCACTTTAGGCCGTCTAATTTTTGACAACCTGAAGAAGTCCATTGCTTACACCCTGACCAGTAACATCCCTGAGATCACCCCCTTCCTCCTCTTCATCATTGCCAACATCCCTCTTCCTTTGGGTACAGTCACCATTCTTTGCATTGACCTGGGTACTGACATGGTAAGCACTGCACTTGACTAGTGATTATGCATTTGATTGGTCGGTCGGTCGGTCGATCGATCAGTCATGTTCTTCCATAAACACTATTGTCCTCTTATCTTCAAGGTTCCTGCTATTTCTTTGGCCTATGAAGCTGCTGAGAGTGACATCATGAAGCGTCAACCCAGAAACCCCAAGACAGACAAACTTGTGAATGAGAGGCTCATTAGCATAGCCTACGGTCAAATCGGTAAGAGTCTCTGATGCTTCACAGCATGAACATTTTCTGCACCGCCAATTGCATGAAGTAGAGCTGGATGATTGAATCTCCTTGCTTCTGCTTTCTCCACAGGTATGATTCAAGCTCTGGCTGGGTTCTTCACGTATTTTGTCATCTTGGCTGAAAATGGCTTCCTGCCATCATCACTGCTGGGCATTCGTGTGTATTGGGATGACAAATACATCAATGACCTGGAGGACAGTTATGGACAGCAATGGGTGAGTGTTTTCATTCATCCAGTGGGCGTAATTGTTTTTTTCACTTTTTTTTCACCAACTTATCTGAACGTTGTGTTCTTGGCCATCTCAGACATACGAGCAGAGGAAGATTGTGGAGTTCACATGCCACACAGCCTTCTTCACCAGTATTGTAATTGTACAATGGGCTGATTTAATCATCTGCAAGACCAGAAGAAACTCTGTCTTCCAGCAAGGAATGAAGTAAGTACACAGCCAATAAATCATCCAAATCGGAATGGCGCAAAACAGGGATATGAAGTCCTAAGTGTTTGCTGTTCTTTACAGGAATAAGATTCTCATCTTTGGACTGTTTGAAGAAACAGCTCTTGCAGCTTTCCTGTCCTACTGCCCAGGCATGGATGTTGCCCTCAGAATGTACCCACTAAAGTAAGTCTTGCCCCTTATTTCTTTTTTTTTTAACATAAGAGGTTATAAGAGTTTACTAAAACATATTATATAAAAACATTCCTATAGTGGCTTCACTGCGTATGTGATTGATTGCTCAGTGTTTAGTGAATTTTTAGGGGAAATGTGTTTTAAGAGAGATTATTGAGAGAATACTGCTTGTGTAATAAATAATACCACTAGAATAGGTGTGATTTAATTTTGGTACAAATTCATTTCCAGACCAAACTGGTGGTTTTGCGCATTCCCCTACTCACTTCTCATCTTTATTTATGATGAAATCCGAAAACTTATCATCCGACGCAGCCCAGGAGGTAAGAGAATATTTAATTGCACCATCCCTCATAACAGCAGAGATCATTTTTAAAGCTTGTTCCAAAACTAGTGAGCTGATTTGTCTACATGGCTAGCATGATACAAAAATGCAAGCTATGATGACTAAGATTTTTTGGGGTTTCCACATTCCAATTTATTCTGAAATGGCTTTGGATTGAAAAACACATTATAGACTTTAATAAACAGCCTACTATTTTTTTTTTTCCCCACTTTAGTTTATTGAAGTTGATGGATTTTTAAGAACAGTGTCTAAAGATGAGTGTTTACATGAATGCAAACCTCCTGTTGAGCTAATTTGACTTCTATATTTTTGTCATAGGTTGGGTGGAGAGGGAGACCTACTATTAAAGCATCCAGTCTGCATCACACAAGTTTATTTGCATGGTTGTCTCGCTGCTCGGAATTTTAACCTCAGTAATTTGGATGTTTTTATATAGGGAATGCTTGATACAAACACTGAGATCGTGAACCAAGACATTGCGTGCCTTGTTTCTGAAGCCGGACCAATTTTATACATGTTTTTAAAAGTGTAATATAAAAATAAACTTGCAGTCAGGTCCCACATTTGTGTCATTCCTTGTTTTTCATTTATTCCTAAGTTTGTTTGTTTGTTTTAATTTGGAAAGTGCTTAGAGCTTGAGTGCATGCCCAGAAATGCCCCTGTTTGTCTGGTGCTGTACCTTTGTAAACCTTATAAAAATGTACCATGGTAATCACAGTATGCACCGAAAAGATGCTTTCAGAATAACCAATAATAACATTACCAATAGTAACTATGATGTTTGGCAAAAAATTGTGATGTGCTTACCATGGTAAGTTATTATAATTTTCTTATTACTTTAAGGGAAGCTGCATAAGTCTGTGCACGAGTGTTAAAAACGGCGAGAATGAAAAACTCTTGCCAACCTCCTGTCTGTTTCAACAGCCTCAGCTACTGATAAAATAACTACTGCATCGTTTTGCAGTGCAATATCCTTCTCAATGAGAGTGGGTGTGTTTTTAAGTGGGTTTGGAAAGTGTAATCCAGGTCTCATGCCTGGAGGAGACCGGAGATCCACTTCTTTCCACCCACGCTACTGAGATCTGGCAATAAAACACGTCCAACACGGTTTCAGTCAAAGTATTGCGAGTCAGAATCAGCAGGGAGGGCAGGAAACTGGATCATATCTTTAGAGATCCACCAATTCAGTTTTTTTACTTTTTATTAATGACTGATACCAATGACTAAAACCAAGAAGTCAGATAACCGATATGTAGAAGCAATGCTTGCATGTGATCTAAATAGATCTAATAATGCATTACAATAATACAATATGCATTGTTAAATTATCATAATCACGTTTAACAGTAAAGACAAATCCTGCAAGTATAGTTGAGTAATGTATGTACGTAATAAACAACTGCACTGTTTTCTGATAAATGTACAGTGTGGTAAAGGCGTCACTAAGTGTTATTCTTCAGAGATGCATGGAATTATACTGTTTATTAGCCTACCAATAAAGAACTACTGAAGTAGACAAGTAAATATCGATCAAACCGATAATCGGTCTGCGTCTTTAATTTTTTTAAATGCTTCTACCTTGAATAATTTGGAGCAAGTGTCTTGAGTCTTCCAAATCTTGCATTACCTTCCCTTGTTCCCTCTCTGCTTTTGACTCGGTGAGCTTTATCTTTGGATGATGGCTCCGGGTTAACAGCCTGATCTCCCTGAGGTGCATATCTGTTTCCCAGGGAAGTTTGGCCGGGGGCCATGCTGGGAGAATGCGGTCGGGTGGGGTTGAGACCGAAGAGGGATTGTGTAGTTCAAGCCTGGATGAGCCTGAATCTATTTCAGTCTTTTTCTGTTGAGTGATCATGCACTGCTAGTAACAGCTATTTTCTATCTTTCAAATGAGGCTGTTGAAACGACATTTCCCTTTCATCTGTTTTATTTGGGTTCATAGGATGCCGGTTGATAGTTTAATTACCCGCAATTAACTCGCAGCTCATTCCATTCCGTTTTTCATGAAATTATGCAAGCTGTGTCATTAAACTTGGTGGCATGCATTCTCTGTGGTTTGAAGTATCTGTTCCACCCGTTGAGAATAGATCAGGTTGTACTTTTTCCTGAGACGCAAGGTTACAACAAGCAGTTTGACCTTTTTTCATTCAACTTTTCCACTGATTGTGTAATGTACGAAGTCTGAGTTGAGGCACATGATCAGTTTCTCTACTATTATGTAGAATGTGCCGTTCGCTCTGATTCAAGTCAAAAGTTGCACATCAACTTCCAAAAAGGTACATCGTACGAAGAGACCTATAAAGATAAATTATATTTTGAGTGAAAAAAGCTTTAATTTTAGGACAGATAATATTTATTTTGCATTATTTTCATGACAAGCATTTAAACCCCCCTCATAAATTGTTTTTTTTTTTTTTTACAGCTGAAGGCATTTAATAAAAGTACATTTCTGTAAAATTCTGTCTCAAATTACCAGATTTTTGTTTGCACATATTGTAATGTTGTTAACATTTTCCCAATGCTGGACTGACCTTCCTGTTCCAAATTGTGCATTCTGTTAATGAATCATTCCCATTTTCCCAATCAATCAATGGCAGGATAATAGTGAAGTATTCTCTAGGGTTTTCGAGCGAGAGGTCAGGGTGAGGTTAGCAGAGATTTGCAGCGAATGACTCTGCACAAAAGAGATGACTAAATCCCATTTCCCGGAGTGGGAGAATTTTTGTTCAGTTTGTGCAAACCATGTTTGTTCATGTTGTGTTGCTGCATGATTTTTGCATGACTTTCACATGACTATGCATCTAAAACTAGGTTGTTCTCCGATATGTGTTTGGTCTATTAGGGAGTGAAAACCATTTATCAGAGACTGCAAATAAACTCCCTTCAAAGCAAAAGAGACACCAGCTTCAGTGTTTGATGCACCCTCAACTATAGACACACATGCATGTGCAAATGACACCGATTCTGAACCCTCCTGGACACACAAATCGAGCGAAATCCATTCAAAATGGAGCTTGTTGATCATTTTAGCCTACTAAAACATTGTATATGCAGAACCTTAAATGTGATTGTACGGGAATGAAGACTGTTATGATGAAACCAATAAAGCAGACTTTTTACCATGTGTCTTGGAAGCATTGCATCAGCCATTTTATTGCAAGGTTGTGAGCGTGTGTGTATAGGCAATCACCGAGAGCCCTGGAGTCTCGTGCATAGTCAATTTGCTAATGCACATTCCCCACTAACTTCTGTTGAGAGCCTTAATGGAGCGTGTCAGAGTCTGGGATAGGGTTTGGTTTATGGCACATTAAAAACGACTAAATCATGCACAACTCCTTAAAGAACACACTGAACAACAATTTGAATAGATAATGTATGACACATAACAACAGATATATGAATATCTGAATAAATCAGAATATTCTAAAATATCATACCAAAAAGAACTTCATAAGAGTCCACAAATTCCAAGTGAAAATAGTCCCTCAAGTCTCTATTCTGGCTTTTTTCAATGTTTTTAGTGACACTAAAAAAACAGTAATTTAATTCTCACACCATAGATCCCAATGATGATTGCACGGCCGTGGTGTTTTCAAGCCAACTTTCTATTGATCAAACTCGCTCTTCAACATGAATCCTCTAGGAAATGAGTCTCTGTCGTAACAGGGCTTAAAGAAGATCTATGAATGAGTTGCTCTTTGATAAAGTGAAATTTCATCCAAAGTATTCAGCTGCAGCACTTCATCATACTTCTCTAAGACTAGCCATGCCATTTTGAGCCTGGACTAAGCAAAGCCTCTATTGAAACGATCCGTCATCTGTCCCAAAAGAGCCACGTGTGTGAGGAAAGAGGCGTTTAATCGATATCCGCCAGACTTCCACAAACCATCTCTTGTGCTCGGCGACAGGAGACGTCAATGATGTGATTCGGACAGCGAAAAAGGCTAATAATATCGTAAGACAAGTCCAAATTATTCAAGGTAAACCATCAACCAAAGCATGAGCTGAGATGAGATGAGCTGCAGCATTGGGCTCTTCCTGTCATTGAGGAGGAAAGAGGCTTGATTTAATTAGAGCGGTCTTGCTCCAGTACTAATTACTAAGCCCACACATCCCATTTGAATTTCCAATGAGCACTTTCTTTCATGTGAAGGAGTCAATTTAATTCCAAACAAACACACAGAGGCACTTAAGAATGATGTTTCTTCTGCCAACAGCAGCATTGCTTTAATAATGCACAAAATAAGACTGCTATATTACAAAGCTCACAAAAGCAGTCATATAAACAGTCATATTTTACTCCAAAATCAAAAGAATGAAATAATAAATTGTGGTGAAATATGATCCGGACATGCTTTTTGAAAATTCACCCAGCAGACAGAAACACAAACGTCAAAAAAACACAGGAGTTTTCTTTCTCAAGACGTTTGAATAATTAATTCACAAGCAGATTTACAATACTAATTTCTCCTTGCTAAAGGACTCGCTGAGGCAAATCAAAAGCGTGATGGCTCAGTCTTTGCAATTTGGCCAAGTGCAGTTTCTGAGAACCCTCTTAAGGCTCTCTTGGAATCAGTTTTCATTCCGCAATTGAAAATCAAATGTGATTTTAGGACCATTTCCAGCGGCTGCTGGGGGTAGTGAGGCACAGAGATGAAATCCGAGGGCCTGGAAGTTCATTATGAACATGAGACTGATTTATTTGATGTACTTTTACTTATTTTATTTTTAAAAACCTAGTTGTGTATATATATAAAAGCAGCATTACTAAACTAAAATGACTGATTTGCATAAATAGCACTTTTTATATAAAGTAGAATTTGCCATTGCAATACTCCAGTTAGGCCTATTACATATTATTGTCTTTGATCTTGGACCATTATTTTTCTCAGCATAGCTTGTCAAAGTGCATTCTGGGATTGGCTGCTGACATACCTGCAAACTCTTCACCTTTCAGTGAAATTCTATGTTCTGACATGAATATAAAACATTCTTACCTACTTATAATCAGTGTTGGGGGTAACACATTACAAGTAATGCAAGTTATGTAGGCTAATAATATTACTTTTATCAAGTAACTAGTAAAGCAATGCATTACTTTTAATTTCCAATTTCCATTTTTAATATTTTAAAATATTTTCAACATTTTCAAAAAAGTAACGCCAGTTACTTTTTGTTTCCTTTATGTATTTAGTCCCATTTTATTAACCAGTGGCTTTGCTGCTGACCTTTGTTGATCCAATTCAACCGCACACTGCAAAAATACTTTTCTTACTTGCATTTTTTGTCTTGTTTCCAGCCAAAATATCAAAAAATTCTTAAATCAAGAAGGATTTTCTAGGCAAGTAAATAATTATTTTCTTGTTTTCAGAAAAAACAAGTCAAAATTACATACGTTTTTGCTTAGAACAAGCAAAATAATCTGCCAATGGGGTAAGCAAATAAATAAATAAATAAATAAATAAATCTTATTTCAAACAGAAAACAAGAGTATTTTGCTTACCCCATTGGGAGATTATTTTGCTTGTTTCAAGCAAAAACACACTTAATTTTGACTTATTTTCAGAAAAAAAAGACAATAATTTTTACTTGTCTAGAAAATCCTTCTTGATTTAAGATTTTTTTTATATTTTGGTTAGAAACAAGACAAAAAAATCTAAGTAAGAAAAGCATGTTTGCAGTGTACAAAACTTACTTTAACTAACATTTGTGCTTTTTTTTCCTCATTGCTGAAGTGTGTTTCTTTTCCTACAGTTCTACTGTACAGACGTTAATTTCCTTATTCACCTAATTTAATTTTGGTGTGAAAGGGCTTTTACATTTGCTAAGAATAAAACGTCTTTATATTAAAAACAAACAAGCAAGCCCTGTCCAGATTTGAAAGTAACGCAGTTAACGTAATGCATTACGTTCCATAAAAAGTAACGTAACTAGTTACTTTTTTAGGAAGTAACGCAATATTGTAATACATTACTTTTAAAAGTAACTTTCCCCAACACTGTTTATGATACGTTGAAATGCCTGCGCTGTTTTGTTTACGGGTGGCCGCTGTTTTTCTGCTTTCCATTAGCGCCACCTACTGGATGAGAGTGATTTTTCATTTTCATTCGGTGCGTCTCGTTCAGTTGTATATAATACCATAAAATCATTTATTAGACTAAAATAAAACTTTTTTTTTTTTTTTTTTTTCTTTTTTCAAAACTGTATTATTTGAGTTTTACAGTTTAGAATGTTACCATAGACACTGTTGTTATTTGTAAACAAGCTTGCTACGTATGTACGTAAGAGCAGACGCTTCATTTCCGGTGTCATTCACTTCCAATCATTTTACCTGTATAAGAACAGTCCGTCATGCTGCTTCATATTGCAAACTGGTATGTGTTATCATATTATTTTAATTCATTATCATAGTCATAAACACACTGGTTTGTAGCAAAAATAATTCTGCTGCACTTTGTTACTCTTTTTAGTTATTTACATTGCGCCTAGTGAATCGGAAGTCTCATGCATTCAAGCAGTTGTTTACTTCCGCGATAAAAAGGTGGATTCTAATTTCGGAAATCATTTAAAATGCTGATTTCAAGGAGTTTGCAGGTGTGATTTTTCATGACTTCAGTTACATGCAGATGACAGACTTTTTGCAAGAATTAAACGTGTTCATAATTCTAATTGAATATATATTATTTTAAAAAGAGGTTGGGTTCTCAGGGTGTTATTTAAGCCAGTATTTCTCTTCTTTGCCTGACAGTCTTCACTCTTTGCTTCAGGCTAGTTTTAAACTCATGACCCTTAGAAATGAAGGTGAGTATGTGAGGCGGTGAGCAATAAACCCAGAGAACCAGAGAACAAATCAGTGCTGCACTACACTTCTTTGGAATATTTGGTAAACCTATGAAGAAAAGTTGGCTAGAAAAAAAAAACCCACCTGATTTGTGTCTATTTTTTCTCTTAAGGTATTTTAGGAGCAACATCTGAGGTGTAATTTACACTTAAATAAATATAAATTCATTAAGCCTTATGAAAGATCAACCTCACAGCAATAACTTTTCCTCTGGGAGCTTTTGATGTGTAAACGCACACAAAAAATGTAAACTCAACAGATCTTTCCAGTAAGGTGTGTCTCTAGAGGAAAATGTAAAACACAGGCTCTGTGATGATTGTCTGTCTTTTTAATTATTGCCTCATTCTGAAACACCTGGTGACCAGTTTTCACACAGTCCCCAGATTCGTAAATCTAAACCAAATCAAGGTAAAGTGACATGTGGGCTCTGTTAATTGATCAAGAGTCGGCATGAGAATGATTTATCATGCAAATGCACACTTTTGAATAGAGAAGTGACTCTTTTTCTTCTCTGTTCTAGTGTTGTCAAAGCTTAAGGGACGATTCTGCAGTGCAGAGTATCAGTGCACATGAATAATACATGAAGCAATGTGTGGCACTGATATTTTATTAAAATATCCCCAGCCTTACTGATCCATGAGCTGCATGCATGTGATGAGACAACAGCCAGAGCTCAGACAAACACACCGCACACAAGCACTCGAAACACACGTGCACAATTAAAGGGAGACAGTGAAGGATGGCTGCATGTGAATATTGGCTGATAATGGCAGACGAGCGATGCAGCAGGCAGGTATACGTGTCCCCTGTGGCTATATGCTGTGATGTTCATTTCTCACAGACAAACAGAAGCCAGATGCTAAGAGCTTGGAGTGCCACATTTCAGCTCTGACAAACTGATTATTTGTGTGGAGCTTTAGCAATATTAGGTTAGAATAGAGAAGAATACATTCACGCTAAGCCATTATATTGTGTATGATTTTACTGGAAGGATCTGTGAGAAGACAACAGAAGAAAGATAGGATGTTCTCAATGGTCACTAGGACATTTCTAAGTGGTTGTTGAGCAGTTACTATGGTGATATTGGTAGTTTCTAAGATATTGATAGGTGGTTTTAAGGGTCCTTGCGCATTGCTAAGGTGTTTCTAGGGTGTTTTAGTGGTTGTTTTGAGGTTTTGGGTGGTTTCTAGGGCGTTGCTAGGCAGTTTGCATTGCTCGATCATTGCTAAGTGGTTGTTGTGATGTTTTGGATGGTTTCTAGGATGTTTCTAAGTGGTTGGGCATTGCTAGGTTGTCACTAGGTTGTTTTGGTGGTTTATAAGGTGTTGCTAGTCAGTTGGCATCGCTAGGTGGTTGCTAAGGTGTTTTGTATGGTTGTTAAGTAGTTGTTATTATGTTTTGCGTGGTTGCCAGGTGATTGGGCATTGCTAGATTGATTCTAAGGTGGACTGGGGTTTGGTTTGGATGGTTGTTATGTTTTGGGTGGTTGCTAGGGTGTTGATTGCTGGTTGTTATAAGGTTTTGGGTTTATAGGGTGTTGCTAGGTTATTGTTAGGTGGTTGCTGTGATGTTTTGGATGGTTTCTAGGGTGTTTCTATGTGGTTGGGCATTGCTAGGTTGTCACTAGGTTGTTTTGGTGGTTTCTAAGATGTCAATAGGTGCTGCTTGTGAAGTTTTGGGTGATTTCTAGGGTGTTGCTAGTCAGTTGGCATCACTAGGTGGTTGCTAAGGTGTTTTGTATGGTTGCTAAGTGGTTGTTATTATGTTATGGGTGGTTGCTAGGTGATTGAGCATTGCTAGGTTGTTACTGAGGTGAACTGGGGTTTGGTTTGGATGGTTGCTAAGTGGTTGTTAGGATGTTGCTAGGTGATTGGGCATAACTAGGTTGTTTGTAGGGTGAAGTGGGTGGTTGCTAAGATGTTGCTAGGTGATTGGGGATCACTAGGTCGTTTCTAGGGTGAATTGGGTGGTTGCTAGGATGTTGATCGGTGGTTGTTATAAGGTTTTTGGTGGTTTATAGGGTGTTGCTAGGTGTTTGGGCATTGTTAGGTGGTTGCTGTTATGTTTTGGATGGTTTCTAGGGTGTTTCTAAGTGGTTGGGCATTGCTAGGTTGTCACTATGGTGTTTTGGTGATTTCTAAGAGGTTATTAGGTAGTTGTTATGAAGTTTGGGTGATTTCTAAGATGTTGGCATCGCTAGGTGGTTGCTAAAGTGTTTTGAATGGTTGCTAGGTGATTGGACATGGTTGTTTCTAAGGTGAACTGGGGTTTGGTTTGGATGGTTGCTAAGTGGTTGTTGTGATGTTTTGGGTAGTTGCTAGGATGTTGCTTGGTGATTGGGCATCACTAGGTTGTTTCTAGGGTGAATTGATGCGTACGTTAACAAGCACCAAACACATCTTTATGTATTTATATATATGAAACTTTTTAAAATGTTTTTTTCTGATATATTCCTTATTCCAGGATTTACTGACCCATCAAACATTTTCTTGTAGATTACGTGCAGCACATGTCCGTCACCTTTGATCGTGCCTTTGAGAATCACCCCTTTGGTTTGTATTCAGTAATTATCCCACACACCATCTGCCGCCGAACATATGACAAGGTGTTGGGAATATCTTGGCCAAACCAGGAGACTAGAGTGGAGAAACATTTCACATTCCAGAGAGCGGGCTATTTTTAGACCGATCATCCCCCTGGGGAAGCTTGTAGGGCTTCAGCTCTGTAGGTCGGGTATGATTAGAATTGAATGAGCAGCCCACATGAGACCACACACAAATACAAATACAAACACTCACAAACACATGCGCTGTGTGTGTGTTTCCTCATTATGCTGTTTAAAAGTCTAGGGATAGTAAAGGGATAAGTTCACCTAAGAATAGAAATTCTATGAATTTCTTTGTTCTGTTGAACACAAAAAAAGATGTTGATAAATGATGGTAGTCAAACAGCTGATGGTAGTCACTGACTTTTTTCCATACTATGGAAGTTAATGGCTACCATTAACTATTTAGTTACCATCATTCTTTATAATATATTATTTCGTGCTAAACAGCTCAAAGAAGCTCATAAAGGTCTGAAACAACTTGAGGATGAGTACATGATGACAGAATTATCTTTTTCTGATTTTTACATTTTTGTAAAATAACATTTTTCTGCTCACCAAGGCTGCATTTATTTGGTTAAAAATACAGTAAAATTGTGAAATATTATTGCAGTTTAAAATAACTGTTTTCTATGTAAATAAATTTTAAAATGTAATTTATTTATCTGATCAAAGCTGAATTTTTAGCATCATTACTCCAGTCTTGAGTGTCACATGATCCTAAATCATTCTAATATGCTGATTAATATAAAGATTTAAATTTATTTGACACATACACTGCCGGTCAAAGGTTTGGGATCAGTAAAATTTTTAATGTATTTTAAATAAGTTTCTAATGCTCATCAAGGCTGCGTTGATTTGATAAAAAAAAATACAAAAAAATTAAATATTATTACGATGTAAAATACCATTCTTCTATTTTAATATATATTAAAAATCAAATTTATTTCTGTGATCAAAGCTGAATTTTCAGCATCATTACTGCAGTATTCAGTGTCACATGTGGCTGATTTATTATCAATTTTTTAACCTTTTTTTCACGATTTTTAAACAAAAGAACAGCATTTGTTTAAAAATCAAAATCTTTTCTAACAATATACACTACATTTTAAAAGTTTAGGGTCAATACATTTTTATTCTTTTTTTTTTTTTTTGATCAAAAGTGATAGCTTATATTGTTAGAATAAATGCTGTTCTTTGTAACTTTTTATTCATCAAAGAATCCTGAAAAAACTATCACAGGATCCAAAAAACAAAACAAAACAAAACAAAATATTGGTAGCTCAACTATTGCCAACAGATAATTCTAATAAGAAATCAGCATATTAGAATGATTTCTTAAGGATCATGTGACACTAAAGACTGGAGTAATGGCTGATGAAAATTCAGCTTTGCGTCACAGGGAAAAAAAAATAATGTATTTTATTTTTTATTTTTATATTTATTTTAAAATTATGTATTTTAAAATAGAAACCATTACTTTATATTGTAATAACATTGTGCAATATTATTGCTTTTTTCTGTATTTTTGATTAAATAAGTGCAATCTTAATAAGCGTAAGAGACTTCTTTAAAAAACATATTTGGAACAGAAGTGTAAATGTGTTTACTTATGATCAATTTAATGCATCCTTGCTCAATTAAAGAAGCACCATTAATTGTTACATGTGACCCTGGACACAAAACCAGTCTCAATGCATTTGAATTTCAGTCAAGCTAACAAGACTGAAAAGTAACAGCACCGAAAGCCACAGCTTTACTGCATCCTAATAGTCCTCTTAAACCCCAGATTTGCCAGGCCACAGCATATGCGCTCTGATTTTGTGTTTCCTGCCCTATGGCTGTGTGTGAGTCACTGGCATTAAGCCTGGCATCTCCACAGGAGCTGGACGGCGGGTACCAGCGCGCACCGGACCATTCCTGTCAGCACCCGCCCACAAATCCATCATGCCACAACAGCGGCTTGTAGATATTGGGTCGAGGTGCTTGCAACGTGTGCATGCCAAACCCTTTGAGAAATGGATGTGCAGTGATGTTTTGTAAAATCCTTGAATTAACAGGGATATTCGATCCCTATTCCAGCGGTCTGCACAAGAATAGAAATATGTGCATACCGTGAAATTTGAGTTCTTTCTCAGCATTGTTTAAAAGGAGATGATTATGTGCATTGCCTTCGAAGTAGAAAGACAAAGAAGCGTGAGTAAATAGCATTGGTTAATATGATCATCCAGCAGGTGGGATTTTGTTGATTAATCTGTCTGTTGTGTCCGATTACACAGACGTAATTTTGTAATTCACCAGCTGTGAATTAAAAAGCTTTTCTTTAAATGTCATTGTTTACCATCAGTCAGTTTATTAAGTTTTTCTCTGCAGGCTGGATCATTACGAGCAATATTGCGATCCGTGTTGGCCGCCTGTTGTGCATGTGCCGCGAGCGTCACGTGTTCCAGCTGGAAATGGAACAATCTAGGATAATACTCTTCGGTTTCATCAACGTCCCTTCCTCCATAAACACTACTTTATATCCCTGCACTATTGAAACGCTGCTGCTGTCATGAAAATGTTGTGTCAACATTGTGATCTGCTGTCAGCATTGTCATTATAACCCATGTATTATACATATCGGCCTGTCGTTCGGCTTTTGTGCGACAAAAGTCTCTTGCAGATATGCAAACAAAAGACCCGCCCATACATTGACTACTGGGTAATGGGAACTTGTTTCTAGTGTGATTAGCTAGCACATCAAAGATGGTACGCCTAAAAAAACTTTCAAAGCTTTAAAAGCTTGTTTCCACAGGCTAAAAAATAATTGATCTCATTTAGTATCATTTAAGTATAATAATATAATAAGGATATAATTTGCATCTCACAATTTAGCCTTTTTCTTGCAGTTCAGAGTTTACTTCTCACAATTTTCTTTTTTCACTATTTTGAGGGAAAAAAGTCAGAATTGCAACATATAAACTTAGAAATGAAGTGAGAATTGTATGATATAAACACATTATAAATGATATAAAACGTATTTATTGTGAATAAAAGTTGGAATTGTGAGATATAAATGTACAGTAATTTCAAGAAAGAAAGTCTGAATTGCAGATTAAAAAGTCACAATTTTTGTCTTGTGGGGCGGGAAAAACAATTGTGAGATGTAAACTCATAATTATAAATTATATAAACTTAATATTTATTGAGAATACAATTTGGAATTGCGAGATACAAACGTACAGTAATTGCAAGAAAAAAGTAAATTAAAAAGTCGCAATTACTTTAAAAAAAAATAATGGCAAGGTGTAAACTGAGAATTCTAAGAATTCTCATTAGTGTGCATATTTGTTTTATATGGATAGTTTTCAGAATTTGCACTTTACAAATCATTTAATTTCAATTCTAAGGAAAAAAGTCAAAATTGTGAGATTAGTTTTCTCTTAGAATTTAATAAAAAATAGTAAATGGAAATTCTGAGATATATTCAAAATTCTATGAAAAAAAGGTTCACATTTTTCCAATTTAATCCTTTATTATATTTTCATTTTTTTCATCTAAAAACAAATATGCACATTAATGAGTCGGTTCGTTTTAATTGAAAAAAATTCTATGGATAATTTCTAGGCATGAATAAAACTTTATGCATGCAGAAAATTTACTCGGAATTGAGAAAATACAATACTCCAAACTGTGAAAAAGTCAATTCTGAGAAATTCTGAGAAAAAAGTTCACAATTTTTCCAATGTAATAATTTATTATTATTTACATTTTTATTTTCAAATAGGCACACGGTTTGTTTTAATTGGCCAAACAAGTTTGCAAAAAGTCTGAATCAGTTTGCTATTCAGTTCGATTCCTTTGGACTGCTCTCTCACAGAATCATTTTGAGCTACTTTGCAATCAGTGTTGACATACAGACTCGGAGAACAAAACAACACTGGATGAAGTAGATATTTACCCACAATCATTTGAAACATACACCTGCTTTTGAGAAGTAACTTTGAATCGTGTCACAAAAAAAAATTATTCTGTGTATTTTGTTCCCATAAAAGCAACAGGACCCGAATAAGGGTTGGTTATTTATTGCATTTTGAGAACTTTATGCATGTAGAAAATTTACTCTGAATTGAGAAAAAGTCAAAATTCAGAATTTTTTTCTCTCAGAATTGAATAAAATTCTATGCATGAATACAACTTTATGCATGTAGAAAATTTACTCGGAATTGAGAAAATTCAATACTCGAAATTGAGAAAAAGTCAAAATTCAGATTTTTTTTTTTTCTCAGAATTGAATACAATTCTGAGATATACTCAGAAAGATATACTTCTGAGAAAAACGTTAAAAGACTTTGAGTCGCGTCATGAAAAACATTTATTCTGTGTATTTTGCTATTTTAGTGCAAGAACACCACTGGTCTAGGGCTTTGCTTAAGAAAAATAAAAATGCTTTGAAAGATTAAATTAAATGTTTTAGTGATGTTGTCTTTTTCCCCCCAAGAAATAAAAGCAACAGGATCCGACTAAGGGTTGGTTATTAATTGCATGCAGAAAATGTGAATATTGCACAATGACTGTCACTGGATGAAAAACGCTGAGCTAGCCTGAAACTCCTCATTTCTGTAGTATTACACTCCCTTGAATTCTGTTTAGTTCCATTTGCTGCTGGGAAGCGTTTTCCTGTTTATATTATTATTATTATCCTTGATGGACGTCATTAACAATAACATGTGGTGTACAGTTTCTCATGATACAATGCTGCACTGCAGCTGCTCTCCATCTGCAAGCTCATCTCGCGCCGGAGGTTTCTCCTCCCACAATCTCACGTGACATTTATAGTAATGACAGCCAGGGTAAGCATGTGTTAATATGTTTATGTTAATAAAACGGATGCTGGCATTGTAAGGCACCACCTCTCGTACGTGTTCCTATATTATGCAAATGTGTTTCCTTCATGACCAAAGTGCCTTTCAGATTGTATAATGTGCATCCGAGAAAATGACCGGTCATGTTGTAAATATAAAAATGAGACATTTCAAATGATCATGATGCAATCCATGAGCAAGAGCAGCTGCTGCAGTGCCACCATAATCAGTTTTTCTATGAAATACATGGAGCATATCCCACGACCGCCTATAATAGAACATCATATGCGCTAAACTAAACAAATAAACATCTTTCCTTATGCAGCCGAATGTCTCTTTCATCTCTGCCTGCAGGCGAAAACAGACGGATCCCAGAGAGACAAGCCGGAAACCTGCCACATTGCCAGGTACAATAGTGTGGAGTGGATTAATGACTGCAAGATGCTCCCAGAGAAAGAGTTCATTGCTCAGGTTGCTCTTTCATAACTCTGGAGTTCTCAGTTCGGGTTTATTTAAGTATCAACCTGAGAAATGCTTGAGATCACAATCTGAGAAAAAGTAGAAAGCTTCTGTTTGCACTCCATTTAATCTCATGGCAGCTTAGGAGGAACAATAGAGCTGTTAAAGAAGTCTCATTGATTTTTCTATCCTAAGGATGCGTTTTCTCCTAAGGATCAACAGCCCATCTAACAGGGAATGATCTCGGTTTAATAGATTATTTTCAGTTATTCTATTAGTTTAATAGAACGTTTGTACAAAATTATTTGGTCTTTAGTAATGTTCTCAAAAAGTTAGCACAAAAACATCATTCACGGAATGTAAAATGTAACAAATTTGTAACAATTTTTAAAAATGTTACTATTGTTTTAGAACATTCAAAAGTAACATTCCAAAAGGAATGTTTGCAAAAGGATACAATGGAATGTTCCATTAACATTCACCTTAGAATGTTTTCAAAACTGGATGTTCAGAAATAGTGTTCGTAACTTAATGGGAGCAAAACATTCTTAGAACGAATTTTTGTTTACCGGGAGATGAGCTCACTTGTTTATACTGCAACACCACCTTCAATCATTCAATCCCTCGGAAATGAAAGGTGATTGTGTGGTCAATGCAATCAATGTTCCCATCCAGCATGGCTACAGAAACAGCAGGCCATGAATTATAAAAGGATAGCAGACGTGTCAGCAAACAGGTCTGTGTGAGAATGAGAGAAAAATAGAACAATAGAACCACCACACAATGTTTTAATGGCTGTGGATGATTTAATATGACTATCTATTACTCTCTTAAAGGGATAGTTTACCCCAAAAATGAAAATGTTGTCATTGTTTACTCACCTTCCTTTTTGTAGCTTTCTAAGCACAAGAGAATCCTCTAAAAATGCTGGGTTAAATATGAACAAACATAATTGCAAAATTACATTTAAAGCACATAATTAATTACTAGAGGCATAAGCAATAATCAAAAGGTGAACATTTATTAATAAGCACTCTTATTCTTATTTATTCCACTTATTAATAAATACTCATTTATTGAACCTATAATAAATGTTAATTTTGGGTTCATTTTAGAAGCATTTTTTTAGATGCAAGAAATATAGTCATTTTTAAGCAATAGCTGAGGTAAATAAAACTACCCAAAGGTTGGTTTAAACATTTGACTACCCTGAAGGTTGAGTTATTTTTAACCCAACATTTTTAGAGTGAAGATACTTTGAGGAATGATGGTAATCAAATGCATACACTGTTAAAAAAAAACAAACAAAAAAAAAACACACACAATTTGTTGTCAACTTAAAACAATTTGTTACCCTGCTGTCTTAAACTTTTAAGTTCAGTCAACTCAGATAAGTTTATTGAAGTTAAAATGGTAAGTTGTACTAAGTGACAACTTAGATATTCAAGTTGACTAAACTAACAAATTGCTTGTTAAACTTAACAGCTGTGTTTGTTAAATTTTTAAGTTAAATCAACTCAAATATTTAAGTTGTCGCTTAGTAATTTAAGCATTTTAGTGAATGTATGTGAAGAGCTGCTATGAATAATCATCTAGAAAATAAAACACAGCATTAATATAAAGACTAGTGTCAGAAATCATGATTACACTGTGTTCTTTTAGTCCACCCCTCTCTTTTTCTGAAATATGCAAATTTGGGAAAATGGTAAACAATTTATGGAGTCAACTTAAAATAATTTGTTACGTGGTTTAAAATTTTAAGTTTAGTCAACTCTTTTTTATTAATGTTGTGTTTCATTTTCTAGATGATTATTTGTAGTAGCTCTTCACATACATTCTCTAAATCCTTAAATTCTCCATCAAACAACTGCAAAAACAATGACAACAGGTTTCTTCTCATTGGTTGGAATGTGTAACATTGACTCAACTTAAAATTCCACCATGCAAAGACTGCGAACAATTCTATTTTTGTTAAAAGGATGGTTAATTTACACATAAAATAGCTATTAAAGGAAACAATCACTCTTATTTGATCACAAAAGAAGACTTTTTGTGGGTCGCAAACAGTTGACGGTAGCGATTGACTGCCATTTGTTGAGTCAACTTAAAATAATTTGTTACCTGGCTGCCTTCAAATTTTAAGTTCAGTCAACTTAAAAAAAGTGACAACTTCGATATCTGAGTTGATTCAACTTAAAACTTTAAGGCAGCCAAATAACAAACACAGCTGTTAAGTTTAACAAATAATTTTTTAGTTTAGTCAACTCGAATATCTAAGTTGTCACTCAGTACAACTTAACATTTCAACTTGGATAAACTTATTTGAGTTGACTGGACTTCAAATTTAAGGCAGCCAGGTAACAAATTATTTTAAGTTGACTCAACAAATGGCAGTCAATCGCTACTGTCAACTGTTTGTGACCCACAAAAAATCTTTGTTTGTGATCAAATAAGAGTGATTTATTCCATTAATAGCTATTTTATGTGTAAATTATCCATCCATTTAACAAAAGTAGAGTCGTTTGCAGCCTTTGCATGGTGGAATTTTGAGTCAATGTTACACATTCCAGCCAGTGAGAAAAAGCAGGCATTGTTTTTGAAGTTGTTTGATGGAGAATTTAAGCATTTAGAGAATGATGAAGATTTAGAGTATGTGAAGAGCTACTATGAATAATCATCTAGAAAATGAAACAGGGCATTAATAAAAAGGGACTTTAAAGGAACACTCCACTTTTTAAAAAAAAAAAAATAGGCAAATTTTCCAGCTCCCCTAGAGTTAAACAGATTAGTTTGACCATTTTCGAATCCATTCAGCCAATGTCTGGGTCTGGCGGCAGCACTTTTAGCATAGCTTAGCATAAATCACTGAATCTGATTAGACTGTTAGCATCGGAACTATGCTCTCATTCTGGTGTAAGAATCAAGGAAATTTGCTGCCATACCATGTGTATAGTTCCTATCCGTATCACCCCAGAAAATTGCAACTTTTCATTTTCTGTTGGTCTTAGTACACAATTTAGTACAAAACAAGTTTTAAATAGGAAAAATATCTAAACTCTTTGCTCATTTTTTGAGCAAGATGCTAACGGCCTATTCAGATTCAATAATCTACACTAAAAGTGCTAACGCCAGACCCGTGAGATCAGCTGAATGGATTCGAAAACGGTAAAACCCATCTGTTTAATTCTAGGGGAGTTGGAAAATGAGCCTATTTTCAAAAAAAAAAAAAAAAGTGGAGTGTTCCTTTAAGACAATTTGCAGGAATCTTTATTACACTATGCTATTAAACTATTTCTACATTTACATTTATGCATTTAACTGACTCTTTTTTCTTTTTTTTTTCCAAAACTAAGAATAGAGGAACATAAGCAACAATATCAAACAAAAATCAGCAAAATCTATTTTTATAGTTTCTTATAGTTTCTTTTCCTTTAATATGCCAATGTAAAGCACCTAAAAAAAAAGTATGAATTGCCTTAATTACAGTTTTATACAAGTTTTATATTTGTCTTGTTGTTTCCCAACTTAGTTTTAGAGATGACTTGTTTTTAATCAAATTTTCATGCTGATTAAACACATGAGCGTTCAGTGATCACATCTGCGCTTCTGTAGAGGAGCTCTAAAAGCTCTTTTGTAGATGAGTGGATTTGCTTCTCTTAAATCCTTACGGTATCTATATTTCCTCCCTGTGGTGTGGTAGTATAAATCTTCCTCTTTTGATCTCCCACATCTTCTGTGGGTTTTTTGTTGTGTTTCTTTATTACTTTGGACCTCTACTTGGGCTCTCCAGTGTGTCTCCACACAACACCCACTGCTTTAGAGTTTTTACTTTTTCTTCCAGCTTATTATTAGTCTGTTATAAAATACACATATTTCCTTCAAATAATTTAGTTAAAGATCTAAAGAGTCTAGTAAAGCATCAGTGTTTGTTGTAGATGCTGGTCTGCTGGTTTGCCCCCATTAGGCTGCTTAATTAGCTTAAACGGCAAATCTACTTTAGTCACCCAGCTTCACAAAGATCGTGCTGACCGACCCACTTTACCAGCTAAGACCTGCTAGGAAACCACCAGATGAGCATAAGCTGGTCTGAACCCGCATGGAAATTTATGCTGGTATAAGCAGGAACATTGAACCGTTTAGATGTTTAGACTGGATCCTTACAGAAACCTTTAATAGCAGTAATTACCCCATGGCTGTTTTGTCCTGGAATAATTGCTGATATGCAAGGAACAAACAAAAGACACAGTAGTCCTGTTTTAACTTGCATGAAAGGCTTGCCTCTGTGTGCCTAAAATGAATTCTCCTTTCATTCATGATGTTTAATCAATCATCACTAGTGATCTTAGTGCTGCGATCACAGTTATGTGCCAAAAAAAGAAAAAAAAAATCCCACAGATGCACATTGCATCAGAAGACAGGAAGAAACCACCTAGCAACCACCCAGAACTCCCTAGCAACCGCATGCAAAAATGCATTTTGCACATGCATGTGAAAGAAACCGTAAAATCTTGCCTTCTGTTTATTAAGTCACTCGAAACCAAAAACGCATGCTAAACAGAGTTGTAATGCGTCGTCTCGCTTATTTAACTAAAAGCTTTTCAGTGCCCGGAAAGAGTCAATCTACTAGTGCAAAGAAATCCTGCTGATTGCAGATTAAGCCATATATCCGACAACCCCCTCCTCGCTTTATACTGCACTGCAGTGGTGGTCGAGGGGAGGGCGTTAGTGCTCGTCGATGGACCGATGCAGCTAGATCTGCGCTCCCCGGGGAGCCGTTTGCAGACAGAAGTGTAGTGCATGCTAGCTGTGATGTACGAGCCAATAAAAGCAGCAACAGTCTCACCGGATCATCAGTCAGGAGCTAATGGAGCCGCAGTCGCTCCAATCAGATGTGTTGTTCAGAGCTCTTGACTGCGCAGGGCGTTCTGGCATCTAGTGGATCGCATTTGTAGGAAAGCTTTGGAGTCGTCCAAAGAAATAGCCAGTTGTTTTATATTAATGTATCACAATAATGTTGAAATGAACTCTGAATATCATTGAAATAAATGCAAATGAGGGGAAGGCCTAAGGTTTGTCAACATTTGGAGGAATGAACAAAAAATTATTATAATTATATAAAGTATTATGTATATGTTATGCAATATGTATATACACTACCAGTCAAACGTTAATGGGACACACCCTCGAATTGAATGTTTTGTAAAGAAGTTTCTCATGCTTATCGAAGCTGTTTTCACGTGATCAAAAATACAGAAAAAAAACATAATATTGTGAAATATTATTATGATGTAAATCAATGTTTTTCTGTATTAATATACATTAAAATGTAATTTATATCTGTAATTAAAGTTGAATTTCCAGAATCATGTGTCACATGATCCTTAAGAAATCATTCAAATATGCTGATTTATTATCAGTGCTGGAAACAGTTGCGCTGCTTAATATTTTTTTAGGAACCTGTGATACTTTTTTCATGATTTTTTGATCAATAAAAAAACAAAACAAAACAACAACAGTTTTTATTTAAATAGAAAGGTTTTCTAACAATATACACTACTGTTCAAAGTCTGGGGTCAGTACATTTTTATTCTTACCTTTTTTGAAAGAAATTAATAATTTTATTCACCAAGGATATGTTAAATTAATAAAAGTGATTTCAAAGACTGACCTTAGAAAATATTTATATTTTGAATAAATGCTGTTCATTTTAACTTTTTATTCATCCTGAAAAAGTATCACAGGTTCCAAAAAATATTTGTGATACTTTTTTCAGGATTTATTTAATATAGATATTAAATCAATATTTTTCAAGTATTTATTTAATATAGAATGTTTTTTTTTTTTTTTTTTTAACAATATACACTACTTTTCAAAACCTTGACGTCAGTATTTTTATTTATTTTTTTTATTTTTTTTGAAAGAAATTAATACTTTTATTCACCAAGGATGTGTTAAATGAATACATTTGTAAAATGTGCAAAGAAAATTACAAATATTGATAAAATTGCCTTTAAAGTTGTCCAAATGAAGTTCTTAGCCATGTGTTTGACATATTTACAGAAGGAAATTTACAAACTAACTTCATGGAACGTGATCTTTACTTCATATCCTAATGATTTTTGGCGTAAAAGAAAAATCAATAATTTTGACCCATACAGTGTATTTTTGTCTATTGCTACAAATGCAAATGTTTTAGCACTTCTTCACCGTGGTACCATGTCCAAAAAACAAGGTAATATTATGGTAGGTTGGTAGGGACAACAAAATGTCCATGCAAAAATCAGCAATAGTTTACTATTGTTAACTAAAACTATTAAATATTATATTTTTTTGTTTATTGAATAGAATAGAAATCAAAATATTAGGTGAAAAACTTGAATGAAAATTAGAAATGCTGCCTTGGGAACTAACTGAAATAAATTAAGTTGAAATTAAAGTACTAAAAAGCTCAACTGAAATATAAATAATAACAAAATAGCTAAAACTTAAACTAAAATATATAAAAAATAAATTATACAAATAAATAGTTTATTAGTATATGAATAAAACTGAAATAACACAGGGAATCAAGCACACATATGTGTTGTGTTTATATGTGAACACGTGGTAAAAGACCTACTTACTTTACTAGATATTTGGCTTAGCATTAAGCAGTCTTAAATATACAGTATGGCCTCCTACACACGCAGTGATCGGTGGTGCAAAAGCATAATCACTTTCTAGGAAAGACCTATGTTGCAGCTTTCTTTTCAACTGCCTTTTGAATTAACTTCCAGAACAGAGTTTTTATTGACTGAGTTATACTACATTTGGTTCTGAAATGGTAAACCTCAGCTCAAAAGATTAACAGCTTAGTATAAGGCCTGGCATGTCAAGGTCTGTCTTTTCAGGCCATCGTCATCTAATGTAAAACACACACTGGCCCCGATTAATGAAAACAAAATCCTGACTGGAAAAAAAAAATCCATTTTTATCTTGCATACTAACAAACAACGTAAGCATCTATTTAGCTGACATGAGTGATTTTGCTGATTGTGATTGACTCCATCAGCATGTTTAAGCAGTTCCAACACATGTGTACATGGAAAAAGCTAATTCAAGTCATGGAAAATTTGATTGCCCATATATTCCTTTTTTTAATAGCTCATAAGTTCCACTGGAGTATCAACAGTGTCAGAGATGTTTCTCTTAAAATTCCTTTTGGGAAAGACTCTTTATTTATACTTACTTTTTTTTTTTTTTTTTTGCTGTCTGGAAGAAACAACTGAGATTTTAAAGGAATAGTTCACCCCAAAAAATTAAATTGGCTGAAAATGTGCTAACACTCAGGCCATCCAAAATTAGTTTCTTCAACAGATTTGGAGAAATGTAGCATTTAGCATTCCATCACTTGCTCACCAATGGATTCCCTTGGAGTAAATGGGTGCCGTCAGAATGAGAGTCCAAACATCTGATAAAAATATCACAATAATCCACAAATAATCCACACCACTCCAGTCCATCAGTTAATATATTGTGATGCCAAAATGCATGTTTTATTTTAATTTTATTTTTTTATATAACTTTAACTCACTTCCAGGTAACAATAGAGCCCATAATCCAGTGAAAAAGTCCATCTCCTCTCGTCTCTCACGTCAAAATCCACAGTGCAAATTAAAATCCACAATTAAAACAAGCAAAATAATCTGCCAATGGGGTACGCTAAATATTTATAAAATACTTGATTTAAGCAAAAACTCACTTAATTTTAACTTCTTTTTTTCTGAAAACAAGACAATAATTTTGACTTGTCTAGAAAATCCTTCTTGATTTAAGAATTTTTTGATATTTTGTTTGGAAACAAGACAAAAAATCTAAGTAAGAAAAGATTAATATTTGTTTAGAGCTGTTTTGACTTGTAAACGGTCCTTGATTTGTGCAGATTTCTCTGCATGTATTTTTAAAAATGTGCACTTTTATTCAGCAAAAATGCATTGAATTGATCAAAAGTGACAGGAAAGGCTTTTAAAGTGTCACAAAAGATTTCTATTTCAAATAAATGCTGTTTTATAATCAGAAAGGTTTCTTGAGCAGCACATCAGAGTGAAATTCAGCTTTGCGTCACAGGAATAATTTCACATTTTAAAACATATTCGAACAGAAAAAAGCTATTTTAAATGTTAATAATATTTTAATAAAATTGTAACAATGTATTAGCCAGTTTCCAGAATAGTAGCTGTCAGTGGTCAAATCTGTTGATTTATTTATTTATTTTTTAATAATATGATTCTCATGCTCCAGATGTATTTCATAATCTGAACAGCCATTTACACGCATAAACACTGTAATTCAAACCATACCACTTTTTCACTGAAGGAAGCATTATATATGGATTATGGACTCATAAGGCAAAGTTTTAAAGATAAAAATGTCTTGATGAATTTGTTTCAGCTTTTGTCTCAAGATGTTAACTGATAGACTGGAGTGGTGTGGATTATCTGTGTGGATTATTGTGATGTTTTTATCAGCTGTTTGGACTCTCATTCTGACGGCACCCATTCACTCCAGAGGATCCACTGTACTGGTGAGCAACTACACTGCAGAAAAATGCTTTTCTTACTTAGATTTTTTGTCTTGTTTCCAGCCAAATTATCTAAAAATTACTAAATCAAGAAGGGTTTTCTGGACGAGTAAAAATTATTGTCTTGTTTTCAGAAAAAAAGATGTTAAAATTAAGTGAGTTTGTGCTTCAAACAAGCAAAATAATCTGTCAATGGGGTAAGCAAAATAATCTTGTTTTCTGCTTGAAATAAGATTATTTTGCTTGTTTCAAGCAAAAACTCACATAATCTGGAAAATCCTTCTTGATTTAAGAATTTTTTGATATTTTTGCTGGAAACAAGACAAAAAATCAAAGTAATTTTTTGCAGTGTAATGCAATAATATTTTTCTAAAGTGATCTCACTAGGGATTTTCTTTTCCAATGAGAAGGAATACTTATCCTCTTCGTTTTATACTCATTTTTAGTAGTTGTGTAACAGCTGTGGGTTCATGGACCTTCAGAATAAAGTGTGAACTGCGTGTCATAATTCACACCGCCTTGAAAACTCAGCCTAGCTGAAATGCAAATAAACACAATTCTGAATCATAACCTTCAAAATAATTACTTTACTGTTAAATCATTATCACGATTATATATACACCCTTTAAAAGTAGAATTGTACATTTCGTATTGTTAAATATGAGCAATAGCTGTTTTCAGTGACCTTGTCAAAGGACATGTCTTTAGTTTAGCCCTTGTTTCCGTAAGACTCGTCCTCACATATCTTTCTGTTTGCGTGCCACTGTGGTTGACCTCTGACCTCTGACTCCTTCTCACATGGCTGTGAACAATGGAATAGTTCTTAGAGATTCCGAAACATTCCACTTGTTACACAATCCGACAGCTTTGATACGGTGCAAACTCCCATGTGAGCAGCAGGACAGGCCGTAATGTACATTTATGTGACGGGAACATGAGTCAGGAGACGTGATTACATCACAGACAGCCAAGTTTAAATGAGGAACCAAAATCTGTTCATTTTCATTTTCTTTCCCTGATTTAAAGGATTAGTTCTATTAAAAAAAATGAAAATCTTTATTTAACTCACCCTTATGTTGTTTCAAACCCGTATTCTGCTGTTTCTTTCCATGGAACAACAACATTTGGAAGAATTGTCACACAGCTTTTTTCCACCAGCAGCAGTTCGTTGACGTCTTGTCAGGCTCCAAAAAGAATAAAATCATCATTTTCCATCCGGTTAACTCCTTGATAAAAATGGAAGAATCTCCATTTTGAGGGAAAAAGTTAAATAAAATATATATATATTTTTTAATTTAATTAAATTTGGAGAAAAAAAAAACATTTACAAATGAAAAAATCCAAATATATTTAAATATATTAAATATACTGTTCAAAATTTTTTGAGGTCAGTGCAATGAGATATTTTTTTATGTTTTTTTTTTTTTTTTAATGTGCACTTTTATTCAGCGAAAATGCATTGAATTGATCAAAAGTGACAGTAAAGACCTTTAAAATGTCACAAAAGATTTTTATTTCAAATTTTATCACAGTTTCCACAATAGTCAAAAAGGTTTCATGAGCATCAAATCAGAGTGAAATTCAGCTTTGCATCACAGGAATATTTTACATTTTAAAACATATTCAAATAGGAAAAAGCTCTTTTAAATTGTAACAATATTTTAATAAATTTTTTACATAATGTTTTAGCCATTTTCCGTTACAGTAGCTGTCAGTGGTCAAATCTGTTGATTTATTTATTTTTAATAATATGATTCTCATGCTCCAAATGCATTTCACAATCCGAACAGCCATTTACACGCATAAACACTCTTTATCAACGGCACAAGGAGAGGATTTTCTGCCTATTAAAATCAGCGTACAGAAGAACAATGCCTGTAATATGCCATTCTAGCAGCGATTGAGCTAATCTACAGTCACATGACACATGCTGGAAGTACTGCTGCAATTATTTAGCTCATTTGAGCCGAACAGATAGAGCTCCTGTACAACAGAAATAATGAAACGGCAGATGGATGAACATGCTGACACACAAACAGAAATATAAATGAGCCAGACAAGTGTTCCATCACCAGTATTCTGCTGTTCGTTAATTTAAAACACAGAGTATGAAGTGTGGCTGTGTTTGACGTGCTAGCTAGACATTTCAGTGCTTGTTCTAGGTGTCCTGACTATAAATAGTGCATTTGTGAAGTAAAACCAAGAGATATTTGTTGGTTACATAAGAGTTTAATTCAGAGACAGTCATGGATTGAACCAACACAATGCAGTTATTCTTCAGGAAACTGATGAATGATGGAGTTCAGTGGAAGAACCTGCATCATTTTGTCCTGCAGCTCTCAGGTTGAGTACAAAGCGCTTCAGCACCATCTAGTGGCAAGAAATGAAAACGCACTTAAATAAATTCAACTGAAGAGAAACAGCGCCATCTGTCTCTTCAATGAAGATAGTGGAATTACGAAACTTAAACTCAGTTTTGTTTCAACCCGACTCTAACGCACATATTCTGTAGGTTTCAAATAAACCTAAAGGACTTTATTAGTTGTAGCATGTGTGTCTAATTAGGGTTGAATCTAAACTCTGAAGGGCTCTGGCCCTCCAGGAATTGAGTTTCACACCCCTGCAGTAAAGAAATTGTTTGGCCAACAAGAGTTTCATACACATAAAGTAATATTTAATTGTAAGGATTTCTTATGAACATTCAGGCCCAAACAACACTGCAAAAAAAGCAGTGATTTTTTGTCTTGTTTCCAGCCAAAATACCTAAACATTCTTAAATCAAGAAGGATTTTCTAGGTAAACACAAGTTATTGTCTTGTTTTCAGAAAAAAGAAGTCATAATTGAGTTTTTGCTTAAAACAAGCAAAATAATCTTATTTCAAACAGAAAACTAGATTATTTTGCTTGTTTCAAGCAAAAACTCTCTTAATTTTTACTTATTTTTTTTTTCTGAAAACAAGACAATAATTTTTACTTGTCTAGAAAATCCTTCTTGATTTAAAAATGTTTAGATATTTTGGGCTGAAAACAGTGAACATCATGCCACACTCAGTATTTGTCATCCTGACTGCTCCTTCCTGTGTTTTTCCTCTAGACTGAGCTGCAACCAATCCATTAGGCTATTGGCTTCTTCATCTCGGTGAGTTTTATAGCATTTGGCAAACCCGCTTTTGGTGCATTAATATCACCAACTGAACTCAAGTACCTCCTCTTCACCTCTTCATCCCAGAGATTCTGCCATGTTTTGATGAATAAGTGCCTTTGGCTTCAGATCAGGTGAATAATGAGCTTGCATTTCACTGGGGTCTTTGCTAATTTTCTGCTGTCTCAGTGCATGCATGAACATTTATTGATAATATACAATACACTATAGATAATATATAAATTATATCATTTATAACATATGCCTGTAAATTGTAAATAATCATTAATGCAGTATTTTATGCAGTTTTACATGCAATGTGCACATTTATTCATTGCACAGTCTCTCTTCAAGGAAGGCCAAAAAAATAAAATAAAATAAAATAAATAAATGTATTGATGACTCATCCACTTACTACCTTTGAATTAATTAACATGCATTTTTTTTTAATTTGTGGGCTTTTGAATGTGACTATTTCTTGATGCAAAGGTAACACAAGTGTGTGTGTGTGTGTGTGTGTGTGTGTGTGTGTGTGTGTGTGTGTGTGTGTGTGTGTGTATCTCTCTCTTCAGGGAGGGCAAAGTAAAAATAAATATGGTTTGATGACTCATCCTCTATAATTTCTTATCAAACATATTTGCAAATGAGCAGATGACTACATTAATGTACTAAGGAAGCCCTTAGAGCTCATCCATCTGTGCATATATGTGCATGGAAAATGTTAATTACTTTACCAAAATAATAATCAAACAAAATGCATGTTATTGTTTATTTAGTACTGACCTGAATTTGACATAAAAGGCGTTTACATAGTCCACAAGAGAAAATAATAGTTGAATTTATAAAAATGACCCTGTTTGAAAGTTTACATAATACAGACACTTGATTCTTAATAATGTGTTGTTACCTGAATGATCCACAGCTGTTTTTGTTTAGTGATAGTTGTTCATGAGTCTTGTTTGTCCTGTTAAAGGTCCCTCAAATTCTTTTTTTTTATTTTATTTATTTATTTTTTTTTAGCATTTTTGTATTTTGAACCCTTTCCACAATGACTGAATGATTTTGAGATTCATCTTTTTACACTGAGGACAACTGAGGGACTCATATGCAACTATTACAGAAGGTTCAAAGGCTCACTAATGCTCCAGAAAGAAACACAATGCAGTAAGATCCAGGGTGAAAACTTTTAGAATTTGAAGATCAGGGTGACATCTTCTGTAGCTACTGAAAGGGCAGTACTAAATGGAAAAAAGTATGATATTTAGGCAAAATTAGAAAAATGTGCACATCTATTGGGACCTATAAAGAGTTTTTCTGAAAAACAGCGGGCAGTTTAACTGTTCAGGACAAACAAGGGACTCATGAACAACTATCACTAATGTCCTACATCAATGCAGAAGTACAGACTCAGTGTTTACAAAGTGAACGTACAAAGAAGATCAAACAGCTTTTACAAAAATGCGATGTAGGACGATTTTGAAGTTGGAGGAGAGCTAGATAAGACGAGCATTTGAGGTTAAAAAGTATATAAATTGTAATAAAAAAAGACAGTTTGTTTTGCTAGATCAGACTGTTCTTCCTCGGCGGGGATCGTTTAGAGCTGCATTGACACTGCAATTTGGAAGTTCAAATGAACTGGAGAGAGATTGGAGAGAAATCCTGAAATGTTTTCCTCAAAAAACATAATTTCTTTACGACTGAAAAAAGAAAGATATAAATCTTGGATGACAAGGTGGTACGTAAATTATCTATTAATTTTTGTTCTTGAAGTAAATTTATGTAAATTTTTGAACGGGGTCATTTTTATAAATTCAGCTAATATTTTCTCGATGTAAACGTCTTTTATGTGAAATATATTATTCAGGTCAGTACTAAAAAAAAAAAAAAAATAACATGCATTTTGCATGACCCCTTTTATTTTGGCAAATTAATTAACATATTGCAGATTCTGCTAAGTGTATATACACTTGTAAACACTTTTTCCTGACGCTAAAATGAGAGATTATGACAAACCGTTATTCTGAGCTCAAGAAAAAAACAACTGCATGGCCTCTCAGGCTTCCGTACCAATCCCATCTAACTTCCTGCAAACTCATTTTCTAATCAGCACGCCACCCAGTGGAGTGTGAAAGCATTGCACATTGCGCTTACAATCAACCAAAACGATTAATATTAACCCAAAGTGTGTTGTGATAAATGGTTGTATTTATAAAAATGACCCTTCAGGTCCCAAAATTCTTAGTTTTTTCAGCATTTTTTTTGTGTATTTGAACCTTTTGAACCTCCAACAATGACTGTATGATTTTGAGATCTATTTTTTTACACTTCAGGGCAACAGAGGGACTCATATGCAACTATTATAAAGGGTTCAAATGCTCACTGATGCTCCAGAAAGAAACACAATGCATTAAGATCTGGGATGAAAACTTTTTTGAATTTGAAGATCAGGGTGACATCTTCTAACTGTTCAGGACAAACAAGGGACTCACTACCACTACCACAACAACTAGGCCTATCACACACACACACACACACAAAAAAAAAGATCGTTTCACTAGATAAGACCCTTCTTCCTCGGCTAAAATAGTTTAGAGCCCTTTAAAGCTGCACTGAAACTGCATTTTGGAAGTTCAAACTCACAGGCACCATTGAAGTCCACTATATGGAGATCAAAAAACATAATTGCTTTACGACTGAAGAAAAAAAAAATATGAAAATCCTGGATGAGTAAATTATCTGTAACTTTTTTGTTCTGGATGTAAACTTCACCTTTAAGAATAAAGCTTATGTAAACTTTTGAACTGGGTCATTTTAATAAATTCAATTCAATTAATATTTTCTCCATGTAAACGTCTTTTAAGTGAAATATCACCAGGCTTCTATACCAATCCCATCTGACTTCCTATTTTATAATCAGCACGCCACCAAGTGGAGTGTGAAAGCATTGCACCGCTTACAATCAACCAAAACAATTAGCATTAACCCAAAGTGTGTTGTGGATGTTTGTAGTATCATTTCTTTAATATATACACTACCAGTCAAATTTATTTTTTTTTTTTTTATTATTATTTTTTTTTTTGTTTAAAGAATTATCTTCTGCTCACCAAATCTGCATTTAGTTGGTCAAAAATACAGCAAATTTATAGAAAGTAATACTTTTATTTAGCAAGGATACTTTAAATTGATCAAAAGTGATGACAAATATATTAGTAATGTTACAAAAGGATTTAAATGCTGTTCTTCTGAACTTTCTATTTTTATCAAAAACGTAAAAAAAAAAAAAAATCAACCTAATAATAATAATAATAATAATAATAATAATAATAATAAATGTTTTTTTAAGCAGCAATCAGAATATTAGAATGATTTCAACACTTAATGATGCTAAACATTTAGCTTTGAAATCACCGGAATAAATTACATTTAGAAATAGGCTATTCAAATAGAAAACACTTATTTTAAATAGTAATACATTTCACAATATTACTGCTTTTTGCTGTATTTGGATCACAAAAATGCTGGCTAGGTAAGCAGAACATACTTCTATATATAAAAAAAAAAATGTTCAAAAATGTTTGCCTGGTAGTGTATATAGGCAACTTTAATTTTTCTCTTATTTCTAGCTTTTAATTGGCTTAGAAAATCAGATACACTGCAGGACAATAGCCACTAATAATGATTTATTTATATACTACAAACACATTTTTTCATTTTTATCACATAAAGCAGAATATTTTCTATACTGTAATAAATGCTATGTCAGTTAGCACTGCATTGTTTATATACTTTATTTATTACACAAAGATGACTTGAAAAAACACAAATAAACCATATATTGTCACAATGGTGTGTTTAATGTCTTCATGTTTCCAAACGCTTCTGTTTTTCTGTGAAAACAACTGTTTTAATAAAGGGATAGCTGGACGCTTTTGACCATATTAGGGATTTCCTTGTACGACTTTCTGTGCAAGAGCGCCCTCCTTTGAGTATGAATGAAACACACACTGCATGGAGTGTGATGTTCATATCACTTCATTCTGGGTATGAATAAAACAACAGGTCATGCACAGACTAGCTGTCTCTTTCAATTTAAATCTCTATTTATTTACACTGGCCCTTAAAAACCTCTATACGAACACACTTGCCCGAAAAAGTGCAGGGGACGAATTTACATGATATTAAAAGCGCGTAATCTATGCCCCTGCACTCATGTGACCAGCAGGAGTGTGATACAGGTGAGAGGAGGAAAGTGTAGAAGAGTCTTTATATTTTTCTCTGACTAATAGCTTCTAATAAATAATACTCTTCTCTGAGCATTGAAAAGTAGTTGCAGTATTTTGAAACTAGAAACAGTAAGCTTGGTCTGGAATGAAATTCTCAGTATCATCTTCAATTCCTTGTGGTATGTTAAGTTTTTTTTTCTATTGCATCAACAACTAATTAGACATTTTGCGTATCAATGCCACAACATTTCATTGTTTCTCAATCTCAGGTGACTTTCTGACAATCTTCATAATGCATTTTCTGTGTAAAAGTCTTCTGTCTACTGTGGGTGTAGTTTTGAAGTCTTTTTAAGTGGAAATCTCTGAACTTTGACCATGTTCTGTATCCAGAACAAAAACCGGTCAGACATGGATCATCCGGTTTGTTTTGTCCTTGCTTGGATTTTTGTACCTGTCAATCAAATTCGTCATCCAAAATCTGCTTTGACCTCCACACCGGTCACCCTGAACTTTAGGATCAAACAGGATTAAAACCAAGTTTAGGATGAAAACATTATGATGCAAAATATATAAGTAATCTTTTAGTTTGTGTGCTATACCTGAGTGAGTAAACAAATGTAAGTAAAACAACTACAAACACTGCCCTGCCATAAATTTGTATGTTGCCTATTTTTTACTTCGATTTTGGAAATATATTTGGATTATTCTTATTAAATCAAAAATATGACGGTCTTCTTCAGTACTATGTGTACAGGCAGTAGGATGATGACATAAAATGATAATGAATGTCATCAGGAAACGTCACAAAGTGAAATAGAACTCGCCTTTCTCAGAACATGTTAGCATTTGTTTCAGAGAAAACTCAGACTGCATTTGGATTGTTTCAGACCTGTGACCTCTGATTATTCCATAGCATCTGTAAACATGCAAGACAAAAGAATGTAAAAACACACAAGCAGCTTTAAAATGTTCTTCTCTCAGTCTTGCAGTAAAAAAAAAATAAAAAAATATATATATATATACACACACAAAAGATTGACTATATAGATATATAACTTGCATATATTTAAATATCTTGCATTTACCCAAAATTGCCTTTTTAAATGCATTTTGCAATTTAACTGTTTCAGTTAGCCTCTAACATTGTTTTTCTGTCTGATGTCATAACTGTGTTTGTCATAATTCAGTTTGCATTCCATAAATTATGAATTATGCAAACTTTTCTAAATGAAATTGTAAAAAGGGTCACTAAATCAAACATTGCACTGTAGTATAAAGGTGACCCTAGACCACAAAACCAAGATTTTAATAAATACGCTTTCCATTGATGTATTGTTTGTTAGGATAGGACAATATTTGGCCGAGATATAAGTATTTGAAAATCAGGAATCTGAGGGTGCAAAAAAATCAAAATATTGAGAAAATCACCTTTAAAGTTGTCCAAATGAAGTTCTTAGCAGTGCATTCTACTAATCAAAAATTAAGTTTTGGTATAAGTTTTGGTGTGTGTATACACACACACACACACACACACACACACATATATATATATATATATATATATATACACTACCGTTCAAAAGTTTGGGGTCAGTAAGACCTGCATTTATTTTATCAAAAATGCAGAAAATAAACTGTAATATTACAAAATGTTATTACAATAGAAAATAATGGTTTTTATTTTCATATACTTTAAAATATAATTTATTCCTGTGATGCAATGCTGATTTTTCATCAGCTGTTACTCAGTTTCCCAGGCTTAAGTGTCACATGATCTCTCAGAAATCATTCTGATATTCTGAATTATTAGTAGAATTAACAGTTGTGCCGCCAATGTTTTTTTTTTTTTTTTTTTCTTTCAAGAACAACATTTATTCAAACTATAAATCTTTTCTAGCAATGTAAATCTATTATGTCACTTTTTATTAATGTAACAATGTATTCATTTCTTTCAAAAAAAAAAAAAAAGAATGAATAAACATTTACTGACCCCAAACTTTTGAACGGTAGTGTGAGATAATGATACTGAGTGAATGCTCTAGACACATATTACATGTCCATCAAATACTTTTACTTTAAACTCGCTAAAATCCCACCCTTAGCCCAATCAGAAGCACCAGTACTTACTTAGAAACCTATACATCGGAGCCTGATTAAAGTGCATTTTTTAAAGGAAGATGTCAGATGGATTTAAAGGCTTTTGCATCTGAACTCTTCATATATATATATATAGTATATTTACATATATATAAAAGGTTTTCTTCTTTCATACAAGGTCAGTATGAACAAGGAATTGAGCCCTTTGCCTATTAAATTCATAATTGTTTTCCAAACAGGTTCTTTTGAGGTTTCATGTTGCCATAACAGCAGTGACAACACCTTTTTATTTGTCAGAATGTTGACATTCTAAGTTCCTTTTAAGAAATACCATTACTTACGATTTTATAGGATTTTTATAGGGATATTTAGTTAGACATCTTGCTTTATTAAAGTAACAGTATGTGCATATGGACAATTCTAATTTCTAGAATCATCAGATTTTAGTTGTCACTAACTCATGATCAGTTTTAATGTTCACTACAAAATAATTGTTCCAAAAGCAAGTTTTCGCAGCAGTGCGGTATAGACAAACTATTTTTGGTTTCACAAAGAACCTTCAAGTAAACACCATATTTTTAGTGTGAAAAAAGATTATTATAGAACTGTTTATGCAATGGAAAGGTTTAAGGAATGTTAAGCACTTAATGGAAACATAGGTGCCAGTTTTGAAGCTATTTAAGAAACAAATTTCAAACAAAATCTCAATATCATGAGCAGGCATTCTGGTCTTTGCATTAATCCATATATTTGTATACACTGCAAATATTTTAAGAAAATCACAGAATTACTGAGAAGCAAAGTGCACGGTTCCTAAGCAGGAGGGCTGCAAAATAACATTTATATAAGTTATAATTAAAAAACGTCAGACTCACTAAGATCAGGATACTGCCATCATGCCCATTGCTTTTGAGAAATCATAATTTATTTATTAAAGTCTCCTCTTATTGTCGCCACTGTTGTTAGCTATTTGTTAGTTTGATTGGTTCATCATAAAATTTATCGCTGTTACGTTTTGAGAGGAAAATGAGACGCCAGTGCCTAGTGTACATATTCTTTACAACGTCAAGAGCAAACTCTGTTATTCAATAGGATTCTGAGTATCACAAAACTGCTTGTTCTGTTTAATCAGAAAACGCCTACTTCACTGTAACGCTGCCTCTCCGAGACTAAACTGATTCTTCAAACAGGTTTCTCTATTTCATGATATGAAGTTAATAAGTGACTTTTATTAGAAACAAAATATGGCTGCATTAATGGGGGCCAAGCATAAAAAGCAGAACATACATTAAACTATGAGCCACAGGACTGCAGAACCAGTTTTAGGCAGAGCGGCTCAAAAGTTAAGAATAGATTGAAAGGTGTCTCATTAGGATTTTTTTTTTCTTTCTATATTTAAAAATGATACTTTGATGTGCTATACAATGTAAACATACTGTAACTTCCTGCTCAGTCCAAAAGGAGCATTTATTGAGCTGCAAAACCAACTAACATAACTGACATAAGTGGACTCCTGCTAAACAGCTAAAGTAATAAAAACATTTATGGTACGATCAGCTTTTAACCAGCTTTCACCTGTTACATTGCACTGTAAAGTTTGTCGTAAAATTTCAACCGCTCTAAACTGACCATATATAAAAAAAGTGTATGAGTCATTGTTCAAGTGTGTAAATGAAATCTCTTTTTTTTCCTACGACTCTTGTCTTTGGAGGCAGACTTCTGATGCAATTTTTTGCCTGCGTATTATGCCGTTTTTGCTCCCATAGCTTAAAAGATAAATAATAATAATTATAATTCAACCAAAATAATTATGGATCAGTGCATAAAACACTGTTCCACCTACATTTCTTAAATCTGTAGGCCTAAGTGTAAGCTGAACTTCTGAGGCATTGTGAAGGACATGAGGCCCAAGAGCTCTATTGACTGACAACAGACACCAAATGGTTTACAAAACACAGACAAAGTCTGTCACAAATTCACAATTCATACCATGACATGACAGTCATGAAATAAAGAAGTGGCCAACAGTCATGAAACTGGTGGAGAATAATTATCATTCTTTGAAAGACCAGCACACCATCATGAAGTTGCATGCAGGTCTTGTTTAGTTCATTGTCATGCTTGTCAACCAGAACTTTGTACCGTGCTGGTAATGCTGGTCACAGCATGTTCTTTCTGGTTCTTTGCTGGTTAAGGAAGCACCATCATCATTCACCATTATTCAGAATATGCTGGTGATCAGCCATGCTGGTCTGGGTAACAGGGAACATAAAAATCATTCATAAAATTGAACAAGAGACAAAATAAATACAGAAAAGACAATAATACAGACTTCACATTTGATCTGTTGCTCCTGTAAGACTTACAATTTTAACCTACAGCAATAGTGAATTATGTAAAGAAAAACATTGGCTTCAAAGCAGTCATAAAACATTGGACTGATATTTATCAGAATGGGCTGTTTGTTCAGTTCCAGCTCATGACTGCTCATTCCACCTCCAACGACCCCAAAGGCCACAGCAGAGGAAATGAAAGCTATCATCATTTTATTGTCTTTATTTCTTAGAAACCAAGTTGTACTTTTTGGTCTGTTTGTTGAACTGCTCTGGCAGCTTTCCTGTCCTTCTGTTCAGGCATGAAAATGAAGCTTTCAATTGTTTACTATTGAGTAGGTGGACATGTCTACACTTTTTTGCACAAAAGCAATGGAGAGTTCAATGTAAATTATGTTAAAAGTGTTCAAAATCTACTCAATTACCTTCAGCTAAAACTACATGAATACAACATTTTTATTTATAAGTAATAGTAAAAATATTAGTAGTCGATATAAACATAATACTGGATAAATTGCTATTGGCAAGTTAATAGTTTTATCAAGCAATTAAACATCCAAAGCAGTCCTTCTCATTGATGTCACCAAAATGACTTACCTGTATGGATGAAGGTTAAATAAATGAAAGGTTAAAGTAAAAGGTTAAGGATGTCAGGTGCTAAACCCCTCCCAAAATGTCCCAAATCTCCTCCCCAAAACACAGGTGAGTTGGCGGAATATAAATTTTGTGAACATGGCTTGGTCACACAGGCACTTGTGTCTCCAGAGAGGCCGACAGGACTTCTACAATTCAAAACATCAGATTTTGGGCTGAAATAAACTGGAAAGATGGGGCTTGGCGTGAGTGGACTATTGTTATCTTGTGAAACAACCAGCACATGTTGTGTTTTGGATGCTGGTGATCTGGTTGGGCCCAAACTGGATGCTTCATTAGCTTAACTAGCCTTGGTCAACAAGCTTTACCAGACCATGCTGGTTGACCAGCGTCACAGACTAGCACCAAACCAGCATAAGCCAGCATGGCTTGCTGGTCTATTCCACAGATTGATTATTTTGTTCTGCTGATGTTCTATTTGGTTGTGTAGATTTCATCTTTGACTCTCTTCCAATCAGGTGAAGTGTTACTTTTGTCATTTATATATTGTTTTAATGTTGTATAGTCAGGGAATGATGAGTACACGTTGACGGCAACTTCTGAGAATGAAACCAAAAAGGCAAAAAAGGGTAAAAAAAAGAAGAAGGATGTGGACGAACTGAAGAAAGAAGTGGAGCTGGTAAGAATCTTATATACAATGGACATTTGAAACAATAGCCACCAAGAAAAGTTCATTTATACTCGCATTATTATCAGATTCAAGCTTTTTTGCTCTTCTGCAGGACGACCACAAGCTGTCATTGGATGAACTTTCTCGCAAATATGGCACTGACTTGAACAAGGTGAGCTAAGATGTAATGAGAGTTTTGGAGATGATCTTCTGTCATTTTTTGTGCTACTCCAAATTCTCTGTATGAAACTGTGTTTTGCCTCCTTTTATGTTAACACAAGAAGGCAAAAACTAGATAATGATTGTATTCGTTTAGTAAAAAAAAAAAAGCATAAGTTGCCTTGTTTTGATAAAACTGAAATGTTTTTGGTTAAGAAACCGGTCCTGTTTACTCAAGACACTTTAGTGTTTTGAAATTGCATAGAAATTTGTGTAGGTGTTTACAAATGTTGTTAATTTCAAGTAACCTCTAGTTCTGAGAAATGTATTTTTTTTTTTGCATTCAATTACTTAATGTTCATACCCTATGCCAGGGCTTGACTTCATTCCGTGCAAAGGAGATCTTAGAGCGTGATGGACCAAATGCCCTGACCCCACCTCCTACGACTCCAGAATGGGTCAAGTTCTGCACACAGCTCTTTGGTGGATTCCAGACACTGCTGTGGTTTGGTGCATTTCTTTGCTTCACGGCATATGGAATCCAGGCTGCCTCTGAAGAAGAACCGGCAAATGACAATGTATGAGAATTTTTTGTGTTTTTACATTATCACACAGTTTGTGGATTTCTAAAACCTAACTGTGGTTTTGCAGCTGTACCTGGGACTTGTGCTTGCTTTTGTTGTCATCGTCAATGGATGGTTCTCATACTATCAAGAATCCAAGAGCTCTAAGATCATGGAATCTTTCAGGAACCTTGTTCCTCAGGTACAGGCTTCTTATAAATCACTATTCAAATGTAGCCTTCTCGTGGTACAAAAGTGCTCATTGTTCTGTTCTGGTCATATAGCAAGCGTTAGTTATACGCGATGGAGAGAAAAAGATCATCAATGCTGAGGAGGTAGTTGTAGGTGATCTTGTGGAGGTCAAAGGTGGAGACAGAATCCCAGCTGATGTTCGTATCGTCTCTGCACATGGATGCAAGGTAAGACCTAAAACATTACTGAATGAAAATACAATATATACCCCGTCTATGTTTTTTTCTGAAACTTGGCTTTCCACCTTTCCAGGTGGACAACTCTTCCCTCACTGGTGAATCTGAGCCCCAGTCTCGTGCTCCTGACTTCTCCCATGATAACCCTCTGGAGACGAGAAACATTGCATTTTTCTCTACAAACTGTGTTGAAGGTACTAAAAAAGTGTCTATAGTATGTTGGATACATTACAAAAGCTGTGGACATACTGAAAAAAAATAAATTTCATGAACATAATAAAACTCTAGGTACTGCCAGAGGGATTGTCATCAGCACCGGAGACCATACTGTCATGGGTCGTATTGCATCACTTGCCTCCAGTCTGGATGGTGGAAAAACACCAATTGCTAAAGAGATCGATCACTTTATCCACATCATCTCTGGTGTAGCAGTCTTCCTGGGTGTGGCCTTCCTAATCCTGTCCTTGATACTTGGATATGGGTGGTTGGAAGCTGTTGTTTTCCTTATCGGTATCATTGTCGCTAATGTACCTGAAGGTCTCCCTGCCACTGTAACTGTAAGCCAGATTGACTTAGTTTTATCTTTACAATATTTTAGTATATTTGAGCCAAATATACAGTGATTACTTGGCTTGTGTCTACTTATGCAGGTGTGTCTAACTCTGACCGCCAAACGTATGGCAAAGAAGAACTGCCTGGTGAAGAATCTTGAAGCTGTGGAGACTCTTGGCTCGACCTCCACCATCTGCTCTGACAAGACCGGGACTTTGACCCAAAACCGAATGACCGTCGCTCACATGTGGTTTGACAACCAGATTCATGAAGCAGACACCACAGAGAACCTGAGTGGAAATTCCTTTGAGAGGAGCTCGGCTACTTGGTCTGCTCTCGCACGTATTGCTGGCTTGTGCAACCGTGCCGTTTTCCGTGCCGAACAGAGCCATCTCCCAATCCTGAGCGTGAGTTTCCTTCTAGTTATCTTAATATGTATATGGGCTACATTAAGACTTGCAACTTTTACCATTCCAGAAGCCATTTTAACTCTTTGTTCAATCTGTTTTGTAGCGAGAGACAGCTGGTGATGCCTCAGAGTCTGCCTTGTTAAAGTGTATTGAGCTGTGCTGTGGTTCAGTCACTGAAATGAGAGAGAAGTACACAAAGCTTTGTGAGATCCCTTTCAACTCCACCAACAAGTATCAGGTATATTATACATTATATGTTGAGGTGTTCTTTGGAGATGATGCTGATTTGACTGGTCATCCTAACAGCACTTCATATGCCTTTTCTAGCTCTCAGTCCACAAGAATCCCAATCCCTCAGAGTCTAAGCACCTGCTGGTGATGAAGGGAGCCCCTGAGAGAATCTTGGATCGATGCTCTAGTATTTTGATTCAAGGAAAAGTACAGCCTATGGATGACGAAATGAAAGATTCATTCCAAAATGCTTACGTAGAACTCGGAGGTCTTGGAGAAAGAGTGCTGGGTAAAGCCATCTCACGAAGTTCATCTTGGGATAAGCATTGAATATATATCTACAGAAGAATGTGATATGAATAATTCTATGTTCCCTCTTATAGGCTTCTGTCACTTTTCCCTACCTGATGACCAGTTTCCTGAGGGTTTTGCATTTGATTCTGAAGATGTGAACTTCCCAACTGAGAACCTGTGTTTTGTTGGCCTCATGTCCATGATCGATCCTCCTCGTGCTGCTGTACCAGATGCTGTGGGCAAATGCCGGAGTGCTGGAATCAAGGTGTGGAATCTACTGCTAATTATTCCAATAATAATTACTTGTGACCATTCAGCTACAGCTAAGGTTACTCATTCAAATTAATTTCAATGAATGAATATTCCCATACAGGTTATCATGGTTACTGGTGACCATCCAATTACAGCAAAGGCTATTGCAAAGGGTGTTGGCATCATCTCTGAAGGCAATGAGACTGTGGAAGACATTGCTGCACGTTTGAACGTCCCTATTGGAGAGGTCAATCCAAGGTAAACCAATCATCTCAACCAGTTTCAGATGTGGAATATGGAATCTAGATGTCTGCTAATGCAAAGTGTACCTCTAGAGATGCTAAGGCCTGTGTGGTCCATGGTGGAGAACTGAAGAACATGAATGATAGCGACCTGGATGAGATTCTCAAACACCATACAGAAATTGTGTTCGCCAGAACTTCTCCACAGCAAAAGCTGATCATCGTGGAAGGTTGTCAGCGACAGGTACACTCAGAAAGTTATCTATCTGATCCTATCAATGCTAGAGTATTTCACCCAGCAGATACCATTACAATGCATTTTATTTCTCTTCTCAGGGTGCCATTGTAGCCGTAACCGGTGATGGTGTCAATGATTCCCCTGCTCTGAAGAAGGCTGACATTGGTGTGGCTATGGGTATCGCTGGATCTGATGTATCCAAACAGGCTGCTGACATGATCCTTCTGGACGACAACTTTGCCTCAATTGTCACTGGAGTAGAAGAAGGTATGATATTGAAAACTTAACCTGATTCTGGCTGATGAATGATAAAGGTTACTTAGACACTTATTTCTCAAATGTATCTTCAACTTTAGGCCGTCTGATCTTTGACAACTTGAAGAAGTCCATTGCCTACACGCTGACTAGTAAGATCCCTGAGATGTCACCCTTCCTCATGTTTGTCCTTGTGGGTATTCCTCTACCTTTGGGCACCGTCACCATTCTCTGCATTGACCTGGGCACTGACCTGGTAAGAAAAACAACTTTTACTGTAGAAAACTTTTAAATTGTTTATCTGTTTTTAATTCGTTTTAATTGTTGCCACAGATTCCTGCTATCTCACTGGCCTATGAAAATGCAGAAAATGACATCATGAAGAGACAACCCAGAAATGCACAAACAGACAGGCTGGTGAACGAGAGGCTCATCAGTATGGCATATGGTCAAATTGGTAAGAACATTCTTGCTCTATAAAGAGAACATAGCATCCATTAAACTTAAATTAATTTTATTGCCATGGTTTTTCTTTTTAGGTATGATCCAAGCAGCTGCAGGGTTCTTTACCTACATCGTGGTGATGAGTGAGAACGGATTCTGGCCCAGTTATCTGCCAGGACTTCGAGTTGGCTGGGAAGACAGAACTATCAGTGACCTGGAAGACAGTTATGGTCAACAATGGGTAAGTGTCAAAGCTTCAGCAAGCCAAATGTGAAATAAAAAAAAATTCTATGTTATAGCACAAATCAGCCTTTTAAATCTTTTTATAAACGTTGTTTTGCTCTTGTGTGTTTTAATTGTTTGATTCAGACCTTTGAGGCCAGAAAGGTTATAGAGTCCACCTGCCACACAGCTTTTTTCATCAGTATTGTGGTTGTGCAGTGGGGTGACTTGATCATTGTAAAGACCAGAAGAAATTCCATCATCCAGCAGGGAATGAAGTATGTAAACACTAGAGATGCAATCAAGCTTCATAGAAGCCATAAAGTATTAATGGATTGTTTGTTCAGTTTTGCAGCTTGAGGCTGCTCACCTCTAAAGCCTAATCATAAATTGTTCTTTTCTTCTTTCCAAGAAACAAAGTCCTTATCTTTGCCTTTTTTGAGGAAGCTGCACTGGCAGCTTTCTTGTCCTACTGCCCCGGGATGGACGTTGCCGTCAGAATGTATCCTCTAAGGTGAGCGGACACAAGTAATCGGGATCTTCACATTCAGATCTTTTAAATCTGAGTTTGAATAGCACAAGGCATTGAAACAATGAAATAAAATCCTTGTGTTCTTTCATGCAGACCGCTGTGGTGGTTCACTGCCGTCCCATACTCACTTCTCATCTTTATCTATGATGAAGTTAGAAAATACCTCCTACGACGGAATCCAGGAGGTAATAACAGATATATATTTTTTTCTCTATAGTGTTTCATTGCTTTAAGAGATTAAGAATGAAATCTAATATCATTTATATTTTCTTTTTTTAGGCTGGGTGGAAAAAGAAACATACTATTAAAACAAGAAGACGTTCTATTGCAAACTTATTTTCTGAGACACAATTATACAGTTGTTGTTGTTTTTTTTCAGCAAATAAATGTCATTTTATTGAGCTGAAATTTGTGTGTATGTGTGTTTATTAAATTTGAACAGAACATAAAAATAGTGACCATGCAAAAAGTATACAACATAAAGTCATGGTGTAGTTACATCATTTACCAGCAGGGGTCCACTGATAGACAATGAAAATAAACCAAACCTTAGCCTTAGTCAGCATTTAAATTAGTATGATAAAAATGTACCCATTCAGTGCAGCATAGGCTCACATGCTCAATGCTGATTCTTACAAACAGCTGACAGAAAACAAGACCACAACCACAAAGTGAATTTATAATTGCACTGCTGCATTTAGCAGACGCTTTTACTCCAAAGTCGCTTACACTGTTGACATATATCAGTCTATATTTATTAGCGCTTGCCTTTTCTGAGAATTGAACAAATAATACTGAGAGTTCCAATGCTTCTCGGTATCATAAAGGCCATGTGGCATGTAGGCTGTTTGAGATGTGTTTATACATATCAGTGAAACCAGCAGAACATGCTGAACACCATTCTATCATAAAAACATTATTCCACATATGTGCCATGATGTCATTCTCAGCTGTTATAAACTTTTTAAGGAAATAAGGCTGACATGGGGGCTGTGAAGCTCTGTTGACTGACTAAACAGAAAACTGTTTACAAAACAAGGCTAAGGTCTCAAAATTTGTGCTTAATTGTTCGCATGTATGCATATATAGCAGTTTGATTTATCAGATTTATTACAATTTAATCATTCTTCACTTACTTTTGAAATTGACATTTGGCTATCCAAAAAGTCCTAAAGTGTTAGACAAACGAAATGCATTTTAAAATCTCAATATTAGCATATGTGACCCTGGACCACAAAACCAGCAATAAGGGTTAATTATTTATTTTTTTATTATTGTGATTTATACATCATATGAAAGCTGAATAAATAGGCTTTCCGTCGATGTATGGTTTGATAGGTCAATATTTGGCCAAGATGCAACTATTTGAAAATCGGGAATTTGAAGGTGAAAAAAAAATCTAAATATTGAGAAAATCGCCTTTAAGGTTGTTCAAATGAAGTTTTTAACAATGCATATTACTAATCAAAAATTAAGTTTTGATATATTTACGATAGAAAATTTACAAAATATCTTAATGGAACATGATCTTAATTTAATATCCTAATGATTTTTGGCATAAAAGAAAAATTATAATTTTGACCCATACAGTGTATTTTTGGCTATTCTTAAGACTGGTTTTGTGGTCTAGGGTCACATATTGTTATAAAGAAAACCAAATGTTATATAAGTGAGACATGCTAAAGGTTAAATGAATGTTAAAGCTCAAACTCCTCCCAAATTTTTCTGAACTCCTGCCCTAAAGTAGGTTGACAGTTAAAAGGGTAGGTTTGGACATATATGGACTTGTTTATCTGAGTGGCTGATGGAAGTACAATGGAGTGATGTCCTGGCTGGAATCCAAAATTATTTAAATAAGGAAAACAGGGCTTGGTGTAGGTGGATTCTGGCTGTCTTTTTTCTTACTTTCTTACACAAGTTAAATCTCAAAAAAGTTAATTTTCTCTGTTATCTTTGTTCTGTTCAATTTTTTTAAATCTCATGTTGATATAGCTTTCAAATGTTCTATAGAAAATAACGAACTTTATTTTGTTTAAACAAGCTATTTACTTTACTTCACCAGCCAGCAAGTTTATTTCTTACCTCAGAACACAGGAATTTCTTCTCTATTAAAATCACCTCCTCCTCGAATTCCTTATCTTTCTCCTCCACACTACCATTCCAATGGGCAGGCAACTCCTCAACTAGGCAGCCAGTCAGAAACTTCCCACTACAAACCTCCAGGTGTATTAAACTCTTTAAAATGATTTCTGACATAAAAAATTTAGTATGACATTATAGTATGAAACAGTGGATTCATCGAAGAAATCGCTAAAATAATAGATAGTGAGACGGTCCCATAGTCTGAATGTTAACTTCTACAGGAATAAAACTTATAAAAAAAAAAAAAATCACATCTTGTAAAGTTTCACATACGAAGATAAATACATACAGGCAATTAATAATAACTTAAAATATATAAATAAAATCAAATAATAATAAAAAATATCATAAGCACATACAGAAGAAAAACACGTATGCATCAGTGGTATTACCAAAACAATCCTCATAGTATTTCAAAATCACTTTTCTTGTTTTTAATCAAAGAGATTTAAGGAAAGCATCAATTTCTATTAAGAAATGTGAAAAAGAGGGCTGCGATTTAAACAATTTTTGTTTATGAATAAAACAATTCCCAAACAAAAAAATAAAAAATAAAAATAAATAAATAAATATGTAATTCACTGACATACTAGTTCTACCTTTATAATAACAAATTATATCTTTTAACTGAAAGGAGCTGGAAGAATCAAGGTGCTTACCTATATAAAAATATAAACTATTCCAAAGGTTTTGAGTCTTTACACATTGAAAAAAAATAAATGAATCAGTGTTTTATCCTCAATCCCACAAAATGAGCACGAACTGTCTGAGCATGAACTATGTTTTGCCAAAATATAATTTACAGGATATATTTTATGAAGGATCTTGAAATGAACTTCTCTTATTTTATTGGAAATGCAGTACTTGTGAGGTAACAACCAGGCTTCTTTCCAGTCTATTAACTCAAAAAAGATGCCCAGCAAAATCTGCCTCTGAGAACATTATATATATATATACATTTTTTTTTTTCTGTAGAATTTGTCGAATATGTTTATTATAAAATTTGTTGTTAAAAATACTAATTCCATATATGGAGAAATCAGGTTCGTTGGTGTAACCCTTACTAAAACTTAAATGGCATCTTACAAGTTGAATTAGACCAGAAGGAATTGCTTTTAGCACTGCATTATATTCGGTAAGGGAAAATTAAAAAGTCAAAAAGTTACCAGATTTTAAAAAAATTGAAAAAATTATAATTATATTATATTCCTGTAAAACCATGAAGAGAGAAAAATAGATTATTCCTAATCATATTATTGGTTTCAAACCACCTGCTTCTTCCGTTTTCTCATTTCTCTGCCTATTACACTGTCAGATAGTATACTGCCATATCAAATATTTGTTTTAACAATAATATTAATTAAAAATGGCAAAATAACTGTTTTGCATATTGCACATTTAGTTTTTTTTAGTTTTGTTTTTCTGGTGTTATCAAGAAAGTCATCATTTGCATAAAATATGTTGCTATAACTGGACCCTTTAGCTGAAGCTATGGGTCTCAATGAGCACTTCCTTTTCGACTTTGAGCTAGATGGGGATTTCCTAATCAAAGCAGATGGGAGGAGCAGTAGATTAGCCATCTCTTTTGCTTATGTGGAAATGTTCCATTAAATAAGTGCTCATACTCTATCAGGCAGTGAGTTTGTTTGACATTTATTTCCTGTGTCCGACATGCAAGAATAGCTTTTTCAAGTAAGATGCTGTCAAAATGTGAAGGAAGGAAAAGGCCAATTTCTGTCTAAACAAGCTGTGAGTTTTCAGGAGATTAAAGGCTGAAGATGGAGATTAAGTGGCGTTCTGTAACAATGCTTGTCGCAACTGCCTTCAACCAACGTAACCTTGCTAAGATTTCTAGTATTTATGCACTCCAAGCATTCAACAAAAATCTTATATTCTTTCAAAATCGACATCTTCCTAAAACTAGCCCTGATAGCACATGTTCATCTCGGAGACATCTATCTGACATCTGCATTTATATCTGCAAGACGTAGTTTGCTCATCTGCAATACATCTATAGACGTTTCCTATTAGATGCCAAATAGACGTCTATTAGATGTCTTTAAGATGTTTCTGATTTATGTAAAACCATCTTACAGATGTCTGCCAGACGTTTGTACATAGCAGATGCTTTCCAGATCAAATCTGAGAGCCTTTTTTTCTTGAGGAATGGTTTAAAGAACATGTTTCAAGCTTTCCCCACAAAGTTAAAGGTTACATGTTGGTTCACTGACCATTTGAACAAAAAGCATGCATTGAGTGATGCATTGGATTTTAGTGTCATACAGTTTAAAAGACAAGAACAGTTTGTTACAGGTTCTGTAATGAGAAAGTCAAGAGTTGAATAACCAGTTTAAAGAAAGACTGCTCGTCATTCCAAAGGAAATACAAGTGCATTGTTCTAACTGATTGTTCACTGACCTTGAGAGAAGACAGGCAAACAAAATTAAAAACTATGAAATAAATTAGGTTGGATACACAAAGCAATACATACCAATTTGTAATGAAGAATTTCAGAATGGAGCATTATTTCAGACCTCAGGTTAGAACTTAACACCTTACTGAATTTAATGTAATGAAAAAGAGGCAGTGGGGAATAGGCTTACAGTCTTTACAATAGCACACACTGTATAAAGGTCCTAGTTCACATTTTTTACAACTTTCAAAAGTACTTTAATGGATGTTTTGTCTACTGAAAGATTTTTTCAGAAAGACATTTCATCAGCTGAATAATTAATGTTGTTAAAAACAGTACAATCCTGTCCTTAAGCCCCTCACAGCCCTGTCAAAAATTAAATATGGCGCTACCCTGAAGGTCTATACGATGTCCTTTGTGTTATCATTGTTGTGATCTCTGTCCTGGTTGGCGTTTCCACACACCTTGTATATAGTTAGTAGTGTAAATAGTCTTGGTGTTTCTGTGGGTTGGTGCCTTTTCCTTTACCTTCCTTATAATTATTTCAACTTAAGCTGATTTTGGTCTGGTCAGCTTCTAAAGCTGTTTTTCTCCAAATATTAAAAAACTTAAAGAGAGAGTTCACTCAAAAATGATTTTTGTCATTATTTACTCACCCTCAAGGTGTCCCAAACTGACGCAACTTGATAGTTCCGGTACCTTGAGCCATGTGACGCTGATGGAACAATATGTTTGGATGTTTTGAAGGACATGGGGGCCACTGAGGCTCTTATGACTTAGTTGCATAAGAACTAGTTGCATTTTTTTTTCTCCAACATACCTAAACCAACCCATGATAAAAAAAAAAAAAAAAAAAAAATATATATATATATATATATATATAAGAAAATTACCATATACCATATGTACCTTACGGGTGTGACCAGACTTTGTTTTTAGCTTAAACAAATAGAGTTTTCATTGAAAGGTAAGGTTTCTGTTTGTTGAGAAGAAAGTTGCATTGTAAATGACAGTTACTGTACAGTTACAGTAACTTGCATTTATTAGCACTATTTACTTTATATATTTTTTTAAAAATGTTAATCTGGTAATTTTCAGTAATACAATCAGTTAAAAGGAGGTGAATCTGCTTTTTGTCTCAAAAAATTGTGAGAACACTAAATAGAGCCAGTTTAGTCATGCATAAAAGTATAGTATAGTATAGTATAGTATACTTTAACAACATCATATGTTAATAAAACACTGTTATGATGTAATAGGTCTATACACTAAAAAAAAAAAGAGTTCACAAAAATTCACAAAGAAATACAAAGTAATTTTTTTCAATGAATATTTATTTGTGGGACACACATACAGGTCACAAGGGCTTTATAAATCAATGCAAACTCAGAAGAGAAATCATTCCAACTATATTTTTAAATGAAAAGTGATTTTGCAGCACCCACATCTGTGTGATGCTGCGGGAGGCATACATGTGGACCAAACTTTAAGACACTGTGAAGGACATGAAGGCTGTGACAGTCTATTGACTGACAACAAATAGTAAATCTGTAAAACATTAACATCGACAAGGTCTTATATAAGTGCACATTTTAACTTTTAATAATAGATTCTGCCAACGAACAGAAGCAGATTGTTTCATTAGATACTGGGACATAATTTACACAGTCATTATTTACTCTTTGTAAAAAAAACAATAGAATTATTTACAATTAGTTTATGCCAATTTCATGTTAAGTCTTGAGTACCTATGAGTAGTATTGCATCCTTTATATCTCTGAAGAGTCTTTAGTTTTATCATTAGCAATCTGTGACACCAACATGAATAAATCCCTTAAAGTGGGAGTTCACCCAAAAATGAAAATTCAGTCTTTAGTTACTTATAATGCCGTTCCAAACCCGTAAGACCTTTGTTCATGTTCTGAACACAAATATTACAGATATTTTTGATGAAATCCAAGAGCATTCTGACCTCACTGATGTCCTTACTATGTTTCTGGGCCTGGGTAAATTTCAGTTACATTGCAGTCTATGGAGGGTCAGAAAGCTCTCCGATTTCATCAAAAATATCTTAAGTTGTGTTCCAAAGATAAACAAAGGTTTTGTGGGTTTGGAACGATTGATGGTTGTAATTAATGACAGAATTGTAATTTTTGTTTCTGGGTGAGCTACCCCTTTAGTTTTCTTTGGAAAACTAAACAAGGTTACCTTTCCCTCACAACCAATAGCACCACTTCTTTGGTGACAAATGACAAATCCTTCACTTGAAGAAAGTAATTTAACATGAGTTATTATTAATATTTCAACATTTACTCACCCTCAAGTTGTTCCAAACCCTGTTGAACATAAGAGAAAATATTTTAAAGAATGTAACCAAACAGTTAAAGATCCCTATTGACTTCCATAGTATTTTTTTTTCCTAACTATGGAAGTCAGTGGCTACTGTCAATCATTTAGTTACCGAAGTTCTTCAAAATATCTTCTTGGAAGTGGAAGTAGTAACCCAAGCCATTTTAGTCATGCATAAAAGTATAGATAGTTAGACAGTTTAGTAACATTGGCTTTTAGTATTTTCTTGTTAAAGGAACACTCTTTTTTTTTTTTTTTTTTTTAAATAGGCTCATTTTGCAACTCCCCTAGAGTTAAACAGATGAGTTTTACCGTTTTTTTTTTTTTTTTTTAGCATAGCTTAACAAATCATTGAATCTGATTAGGCCATTAGCATCTCATTCAAAAATGACCAAATATTTTCTATATTTTTCCTACTACACGATGCAACTACAGAAGAGTCAAGTTTTAAATAGGAAAAATATAGAAAACCTTTGGTCATTTTTGAATGAGATGCTGGTCTAATCTCATTCAGTGATTTGTGGCAGACCCAGAGATCAGCTGAATGGTTAAACAATGGAAAAACTCATCTGTTTAACTCTAGGGGAGCTGGAAAATGAGCCTATTTTCAAAAAAAGTAGAGTGTTCCTTTAAATGTAATCCAAAAAATAATTTTGGATTACTGCCAAAAATTGAAATGAGCTGAATATAAAATATTTGAACAAATCCTAGAAAAATCACCACAACAGTTTATATTAATACTTTAAATGCATTGCAGATTTTAACAAGTATATCAGAGGGTACAACAATGGCAGTAGGTTTAAGCATGATGACCATATTCTGACAATCCTGGTCATCAGTTTATCTACCATAAAGCCTCTTTGGGATCTTTGCATTTCTCAACATTCATTATTTAAGTGTAGGACATACACATAGAGAGGCAATGGGCTTTATAAATCAATGCAAACTTAAGAGAGAAATCGTTCTAACTATATTTTTAAATGAAAAGTGATGTTTGTAGCACCCACATCTGTGATGCTGCTGGAGGCATAAAAGTGGACTAAACTTGAAGGCGCTGTGAAGGACATAGAGGCTGTGACAGTCTTTTGACTGCATTAACATTTAAGAGGTCCTACATTCAAAGTGCAAAGTGATTCATTAGACATTAGGGGCCATAAAATACATTTTACACAGCCATTATTTACTCCACGTAAAAGAAAAAATGACCAAAAGTGATGCAAACAAGCTGTAGATCTACTGATCAGACGATAGTTAATAAACCAGACCTTTAGGTGCCACAGAAATGACCTACCTCTATAAATAAAGGTTAAATAAATTCTAAAACTAAATGACACCTGACAAACTCCTCCCTAAATTTACCTGAACACCTCCCTATGCAGGTGAGTTGGCAGTGTATAAATCTGTGAAGCTAGTTTGGACACACAGGGAATTTTGTCCAAATTCTGTCTTCAAGATTCCTGAAATCACTGAATTTTGAGTGAGCATCAGGGAGAAAAATGGGGCTCGGGGTAAGTGAACTAAAGCTGCTGGATTCAGTGCTTAATTTCTTTCATTATACATGCAATTCAAGCAGATGTTGGTGGGGAGATCTGGTTGTATGTGTAATATATAGGTTTTATTGATTTATGTGTGACAGACAGGGAATGATGAGTACAAATTGGCAGCAACATCAGAAGATGGAGTCAAAAAGCCCAAAAAAGGGAAAAAGAACAAAAAGGATATGGAGGAACTGAAGAAAGAAGTGGAACTGGTAATAAATCACTGATTGATTGATTGATTGATTGCTTAATTAATTGATTGAAATTCCTAACTGGATTGGTGCATTTCTTTGCTTCTTTGCATATTCATTACTTTTCTGCAGGATGACCACAAGTTGACCTTTGAAGAGCTTAGCCGAAAATACGGCACTGATCTGACCAAAGTAAGTATAAGTTATGGGACACAAATGATGCATTATTTCTATTTTCAATCATTTGTGTGAAATAAATGATTAGATTTTGTGGAGGATGACTTACCTTTTACATGCCACATGCTTGTAATAGTATTTATAAGCTTTTGTTTTCTGTATGCCTATAACCTGTGGCAGGGTTTAACCATTTTCCGAGCAAAGGAAATCTTAGCCCGTGATGGACCAAATGCCTTGACTCCACCTGTTACGACTCCAGAATGGGTCAAGTTCTGCAGACAGCTGTTTGGGGGATTCCAGACACTGCTGTGGATTGGTGCATTTCTTTGCTTCTTTGCATATTCCATCCAGGCTGCCTCGGGAGAAGAACCAGCAAATGACAATGTATGAGAAAAAAATATTTGGTCTTTATTTCTACATTGGCATTAATAGTTCATATGTCTGTAAATCTAGTAACATCATTATTTTCATAAACTCTAATCCATTTTGATAGAAGTATGTTTATTTAATTAAAGATCTGAGCAAAAACCATCATGCACTTAAACAATGAATTTGATATTAAGTTTCTCCTGGTGAATTATTCTCCTAATAAGAGTTCTGCATACTTTAGATTAGGCCTGCACGATTAATCGTTTGTAAACCGAAATCGCGATTTGAAAGGCTGCGATTATTTCGATTGATCAGATATGGTAACAAGCATAAACGTCGTTTTTGACAAATTGTTTCATGTGCATATTACGTTTTCTTGCGTATATCAGGCTATGTTTGATGCGAGTTTAACCAATGGGGGCATTTTAACACTGCATGTACTGACTGAACAAGCAAATAACGTTAATGCCATTTGGGAAAGATGAGCGGGAGCAGCGGCTCAACTTCCCAACAAAGTGTGTCTGCAGAAGAGCAAAGTCCTGCAGACGACTTGGCACCTAAATGCCTAATTTGCACGCACTGGGGAGTCGCTCTCTTAAAATTGCTTTTCAATGCATGTGCGAGTCTTACTTTCGGTTTCGTTTTAACTGTCGCGGGAAGCGCTTGGCGGTGCTGAGTGTGCATTCTACAATTTGATTTCCTTATGCCTAAACGAAGACTTATGGCGTGAGGCTCACGAACAAATCTGTAATTATGCTTTGATTTGTTTTGATATAAATTTGTTGTATTGCCACGTGATGCAGCAACTTTAATCAAACCACATCAAACCTGTAGCACTTTTAAGAAGTAGTAAAAGCGCATTTAAATTCGCAAATCGCAATTTTGATTAGAAAAATCGCAATTCGATTTTTTTCTCCAAATCGTGCAGCCCTACTTCAGATAAATTAATAAAAATTAATCACTATTCATGTTATTTTCTTGCAGCTGTATCTGGGACTTGTGCTTGCTTTTGTTGTCACAATCAATGGATGCTTCTCATACTATCAAGAGGCCAAAAGCTCTAGGATCATGGATTCGTTCAAGAACCTTGTTCCTCAGGTATTAAAATGTGAATTCTCTTAATGCCAAAAATAGCTTTCACAATTTACAAAGGATATTCATGTTTATGTATTGTCACGTAGAAAGCCCTGGTTGTACGTGATGGAGAGAAAAAGATTGTCGATGCTGAGGAGGTAGTTGTAGGTGATCTTGTGGAGGTCAAAAGTGGAGACAGAATCCCAGCTGATATTCGTGTCATCTCTGCACACGGATGCAAGGTAAAAACTAAGGAATTTCATGGCAAAAATATTGTTTTTCTGTATTAAATAGAACAAAAATATCGTATATTTCATTATGTGTAAATGAGTTTTCATTTAACATGACGCTTTGTTTTTCTTTCCAGGTGGACAACTCTTCCCTCACTGGAGAATCTGAGCCCCAGACTCGTTCTCCTGACTTCTCTAGTGAAAACCCCTTGGAGACAAGAAACATTGCATTTTTTTCTACCAATTGTGTTGATGGTAAAAACTCCAATAGCTTTACAACAGATGTGGACAAAATAAATGGCTAAATGTCTAAAATGATGCTTGAACACAACAATATTCAATAGGTACTGCCAGAGGGATTGTCATCAACACCGGTGACCGTACTGTCATGGGCCGCATTGCCACTCTCGCCTCCAACTTGGAAGGTGGAAAAACACCAATTGCTAGAGAGATCGAGCACTTCATCCACATCATCACTGGTGTAGCTGTCTTCCTGGGTGTCACCTTCTTCATTCTTTCCCTGATTCTTGGCTACACTTGGTTGGAATCTGTCATCTTCCTGATTGGAATCATTGTCGCTAATGTGCCTGAAGGTCTCCTTGCCACTGTAACTGTAAGTCAGAGTTCAATGTACACTTATAAACCCAAAGTAGACTTGAATTCAGCCAAAAATGATTACGTAACTTGTAACTTAATCTAGGTGTGTCTAACTCTGACCGCAAAACGTATGGCGAAGAAAAACTGCCTGGTGAAGAATCTTGAAGCCGTGGAGACTCTTGGCTCAACCTCCACTATCTGCTCTGACAAGACTGGAACTCTGACCCAGAACAGAATGACTGTCGCTCACATGTGGTTTGACAGCCATATTCATATAGCAGACACCACAGAGAACCAGAGTGGAACCGCATTTGACAGAAGCTCGGCTACTTGGTCTGCTCTTGCACGTGTTGCTGGCCTTTGCAATCGTGCCGTCTTCCAATCAAATCAGAACCATCTTCCGGTCCTTGTGGTGCGCTATCTTAATATCTACATTTTAGAACGTATTGAAAATGCATTTAAAACTTTAAAACTTTTAGAATTTCAGTTGTGAATATACATTCTCACTAGCGTCATAGAGTGTGGCAGCTTTTTCTTATCAAAAACATCTGTTTTGTAGCGAGAGACCGCTGGTGATGCCTCAGAGTCTGCCCTGTTGAAGTGCATTGAGCTGTGCTGTGGTTCAGTCACTGAAATGAGAGAGAAGTACCCAAAGATTGCCGAGATCCCTTTCAACTCCACCAACAAGTATCAGGTATTTTTGTTGAGGCATTCTGTAAAGATTATGGGATTTGGCTGGTTATTCTAATAGCACTTCATATGCTTTTTTAGCTCTCAATCCACAAGAATCCCAATCCCTCAGAGTCTAAGAACCTGCTGGTGATGAAGGGAGCCCCTGAGAGAATCTTGGATCGATGCTCTACTATTTTGATTCAAGGAAAAGAGCAGCCTATGGGCGACGAAATAAAAGATGCTTTTCAAAATGCTTATGTAGAACTCGGAGGTCTTGGAGAAAGAGTGCTGGGTAAAGCCACCTTATCAAGTTCTGCTTTAGAAAAGTATTACAAATTTACAGCTACAGGAGAATATGAAAACACAGAATGGTAAATTACAACAAAATTTTGTGCTCTCCTCATAGGGTTCTGCCACTTTTCCCTACCTGACGACCAGTTTCCTGAGGGTTTTTCATTTGATACTGATGAAGTGAACTTCCCAACTGAGAACTTGTGTTTTGTTGGCCTCATGTCCATGATCGATCCTCCTCGTGCTGCTGTACCCGATGCTGTGGCTAAATGCCGGAGTGCTGGAATCAAGGTGTTGTCGTCATTCAACATTCACTGCTTGAATATGGTGAGAATATATCCAATTTAGTGGTCAAATGATAAATATGATTCTTCTGTTACAGGTTATTATGGTAACTGGTGACCATCCAATCACAGCAAAGGCTATTGCAAAAGGTGTTGGCATCATCTCTGAAGGAAGTGAGACTGTGGAAGATATTGCAGCTCGTCTGAGAATCCCCGTTGGAGAGGTTAATCCAAGGTAAACTTGTAACTTCTGCCACTTGCAAGAATTATATTCCCCCCATTCCAAAGCTTAGCAAGCAGAAATTTTGCTCTACATGTCTACTATTAAAAGAAAATATATTACCTTTAGAGATGCTAAGGCCTGTGTGGTCCATGGTGGAGAACTGAAGACTATGACCTCAGAACAGCTAGATGAGGTCCTCAAACACCATACAGAAATTGTGTTTGCCAGAACTTCTCCACAACAAAAGCTGATCATTGTGGAAGGATGTCAGCGACAGGTACAGTCATACAGTTATCAATAAGATCCTGCTGATACTAGAACATTTTGCCCAGCGTGTACCATTTTAATGTATTTTTTCTTTTCTCAGGGTGCCATTGTAGCTGTAACCGGTGATGGTGTCAATGATTCTCCTGCTTTGAAGAAGGCTGACATTGGTGTGGCTATGGGTATCGCTGGATCTGACGTGTCCAAACAGGCTGCTGACATGATCCTTCTGGACGACAACTTTGCCTCAATTGTCACTGGAGTAGAAGAAGGTATGATATTGAAAACATAATTTGACTGAAGAATGATAAAGGTTACTTAGACACTTATTTCTCAAATGTATATTCAACTTTAGGCCGTCTGATCTTTGACAACTTGAAGAAGTCTATTGCCTACACGCTGACCAGTAACATCCCTGAGATCTCACCCTTCCTTATGTTCATCATTGGTAATATTCCTTTGCCTTTGGGCACCGTCACCATTCTCTGTATTGACCTGGGAACTGACATGGTAAGGAAAATAACTCAGCTGAGTTACATAAATGTAGAGAACTGTAAAATGTCTATGCATTAATGTATTCCTCTATTTATCGCCACAGGTTCCTGCTATCTCACTGGCCTATGAAACTGCTGAAAGCGACATCATGAAGAGACAGCCCAGAAATGCTGAAACAGATAGGCTTGTGAATGAGAGGCTCATCAGTATGAGTTATGGTCAAATTGGTAAGAGCATACTATTCTTTAGTACTGAGTACAGAGAGGTGTTAATTTTTGTTTGCTTTTTACATATCTTCATCTCTACATCTCTATTTAAATTCTAGGCATGATGCAAGCTGTTGGCGGGTTCTTTACATACTTTGTAATTCTTGCTGAGAATGGATTCTTGCCCAGGGATCTGGTAGGAATTCGACTTGGTTGGGAAGACAAATATCTCAATGACCTGGAAGACAGCTATGGCCAGCAGTGGGTAGGTGTCACAGCTCTACCAAACCTGACAAACGTGAACCAACATTTTTATAGAAATATCAGTCTTTTAAATAATCTTCAAGTGTTTGTACTTGTCTGATGCAGACCTATGAGAGTAGAAAGACTGTGGAGTTCACATGCCACACAGCCTTCTTTTCCAGTATTGTAATTGTGCAATGGACTGACTTGCTCATCTGCAAGACCAGGAGGCTTTCCATCTTTCAGCAGGGAATGAAGTATGTATACATTTAACAAGCCATAAAATAGTGGCCTGATATCTATCAGACTGAATTGTTTGTTCAGCTCAAGATCATTGTTTCTCACTGTGCCTCTAGTCTTTCCAATTTTATTGATCATAAGTGTTTTTTTCTTTCATAGGAATAGAATCCTCATCTTTGGTCTGTTTGAGGAAACTGCTCTGGCCGCGTTCTTATCCTACTGCCCAGGCATTGATGTTGCTGTCCGAATGTATCCACTGAAGTAGGTGGAATCCGAAAGTTTTAATAACACTTGTTTACCTCACCTTGAAAAGGCTATACATTTCCTGTAAAGCATAAATGAATTAACCCTGTTTTCTTTTTTTTATGTAGACCATTGTGGTGGTTCTGCGCTTTCCCATATTCATTGCTCATTTTCATCTATGATGAAGTTAGAAAATATCTCATAAGGCAGAACCCAGGAGGTAATATGTCCTTCTATATATATATAAAAAATTTATTTTTCCTAAGCATCTTGCACTCTATCATTCCCTCTCAGGCAACCATGTTCACATGCGTAACCTTAGACGTTCCCCTTCAAGGGAACTCACATTGCATTCTCTAGTGCAGGGCTTTTCAACTTTTTAGGACATGGTTTTGATGGAATTAAATTTCTGGTCCTTCCAACGATCCTCGGATTGTGGCGGGACAGCATCCTCAGAGGTCTTCGGGGAAGACCTGGTCCAGTGAGTGATGTACATCCCACCTCAATGGAAAAGCCCAGAAGGCAACAGTGTGACTCAATCTGGGAGAGACAGTCTGCAAGCATCTCTTCCACTGGGGGCATCTTCACATAACTGTGCTCATCCAAACCCTCAACATTAGCATTAACTGCATGTTGAAAAAATGTAGCCAAGCAGAATATGGTTTCAACCAATCCGGTATGGAAATCAGGGAGAAAGGGAAAGTTCTCGGGGCAAGGACGATAATGGCAAAGCTCTATCCATGGCATCAGCTGACCCAAGTGAAAGAGCATTCAGATCTCGTAGATTGCTCAAGCCCATGGTAGAAGATCTATAAAGATCTAAAGTCTTCTGAAACTTCTCTGCAAGCTCAACCTGTGAACCTCACAGTCTGAGTTTTCGCTGTGCCTCAGCAGCAGCGGAACCAGTGCCACGAGACGCAGATGGCTATCACTCCATCAAGAACAGGGGCAAGTGGGGGTGGAGCTTTCTTAATGGGAACTTATCACTTTGAGCGCATTCAGTTCCCTAGAGTGCTCCTCACCAAGACACAACACAAAAAGTCAAGTGAGGGTGTTAGGAAGTGTGTCCTTAGGTGTGAGAAATCTTTGACACGGAGGCACATACTTCCTAAAGCCCTCGCTTGACTTTTTCTCCATGGGGTTTCCACACACGCTAAACAAACAAATGGCTCTTGAGGACAAAGAAAGTCGATGACATGCGTTGTAGATGCCCTCTTATACTTCCGGGCACTCCGCTAATGACGTAATGCCCTTCACGCTCCACATGCCATTCCCCATAGTGTCCACCAGAGGACACAGTGCGAGGTCCCTTGAAGAGAAACTTCTGTTTACAAATACTGTAGTTTGGTCTGTTTAATTCTTTTAAGAGATTGAGAATAAACTGACAGCTGTACTGTTTTGTTTCAGGCTGGATGGAAAAAGAAACATACTACTAAAAACAAGAAGACTTTCTTTTGGGAACTTGTACAAGAGGACATTCATTTGTCAAACTAGAGTCTAAAATGAGTTCAAAATTATTAAATTTAAGTAAATAAATTTGTCAGATTAAAATTAAAATGGAATTTGTTTTTGTGTGTGTGTGTGTGTGTGTCAAGTGTGTAACATTGTATTAATGAAACTATGACTATTAAAACAAACATCCAAGTTACTTGCACAAAAAAGCCAATGTATAAAAGTATAACTAGTTGCATTTACTCTACCAACATACAATCCACATCATACAAGAAATAATAATACAATGAACCCTTAAATGATCACCAAGACAGATGACAGCAATATTTTAAATATTCCCTTTCCACGTATAGAACTTTTAATGAGCTACTATCCAGTTACTATATGGAGGAGTGGTGACTACAATTACAAGTTTTATTTTTAGAGGATTGGTCAACAATCTGTTCATCCATCAGGTGAATTTAACACATAATGCTTTGTATTTCTTTAAAATATTACTAGTTTTGCTTTTTATGTTTATCATTAGCATAAGTGTGAAATACCGTAAGTGTAAGATAGTGTACACTGTGCTTCTAGGCAGGGTGAGCCTTCCACTCTTGATGGATATAAATGCTGTGGCATCTTTGCTGAATGCATACCAATTATTTTCCCATTTGCCACTGCACCAGCACTGCACATCAATCTATGGTTATCTATGCTTGGTGCTTTCCGGGTCCCAGTCCAGTAAGGCTACACCAGCCGTAATTTCCTTCTTTATTACTGAGCAGGGTCCCAATCTCACACATTTCTCACACATCTTCTCACACACTTAGGTTTCATGGTGTGAGATGACAAGGGCTCTGACATTCACTATGTCACCACTACCTAGTAAGAAAGATGGCCATTGCTGTTTGATTGACAGCATTCAACCATGGGCCTGTGGTAAATCTAGAGGGTTTGTTGGTTATTCAGCCCCTGTGCAGAATTCCTCTAACCTTGCAAGATGAAATGACGGCTGAGCTTCAAATTATGCTGGCTATGGGAGGGATTGATCCAGTTAATAATAATAATTCATAACATGCATTACATTACATACACACGCTTTACATTGTGAGGGGGGGGGGGGGGGGGTCTCCTCATCCACCACCAGTGTGCAGCATCCATCTGGCAGCCACATTGACCCAATCAGAATATGGACATGATGGTCAAAGGCCAATGGGCAAATTTGGCCAGAATACCTCTACTCTTTTCGAAAGACATCCTGGGATTTTAATGACCACAGAGAGTCATGACCTTGGTTTAACATCTCATCCGAAGGACGGTACTTTTTGACAGTATAGTGTCCCCATCACTATACTGGGGTGCTAGGACCCACACAGACCACAGGGTGAGCAACCCCTGCTGGCCTTACTAACACCTCTTCCAGCAGCAACCTAGTTTTCCCAGGAGGTCTCCGATCCTGGTACTAACCAGGCTCAACCCTGCTTAGTTTCAGTGGGCAACCAGTCTTGGGCTACAGGGTGATATGGCTTCTGCAATAATGTTGCTCCCTTGCTTTCACCATACAAAAGCTGGGGGAATATGAGTCTGTTTGGACTGCACTCCGTCAATATAGTGGTTAGTTCCAACAAGTACCCCTTAACCATAGCTGAGAACCAGACCAGCCATTTCTATGAGTCGATGGTTACCTCCAGGTGCCATTCCGTCCTTCCACTTACAAACCACAGCACCTGCCTCCAGTTACTAAAGAAAGACGAGCCATGGAACTGGACTGCAGCATGCTCCAAGTCTTGCCACACCACCCATTCTAGCTCACTTTGACCCTGATAGTCAAACTATTGTTACCTGTCAGTAAACATGTCAAGTGCCTGGGCTACTGAGAGATGAAACTTTTCTCTTTTCGGGTGGCATTTCACTGTCCGCACGGACCATCAGGTGTGACCACGCTTCTGTCATAAACACCTGCTCCTGCACAGATGGGATGAGCACCTGAGACAGTATGTTTACAAGCTGAAATTCACGGTGGGGAGGGAGAAAGTGGTGGCTGATCTCCTATCTCGAACCTGCACCAGCAGTGGCACCAGGCAGTGACGATGTCGACCCAAAGAGCTGCAGATGGAACCTAAGCATGACCCCACATTACCCCCCTAAGGTCGGCAAACATGCCATTGTGTTCAGTTGCATTTTTTCCTGATATTGGCAAGAATCACTACATAATTTTTTATCGTATAGATAAGAGTGATCAGAACATCATTCGAAACTGCAAAAAGTCTACTTTTATTTGTGTTCACTTACAAAAGTGACAAATTTTGTGCTTTAGTAAAAAAAAAAAAAAAAAAAAAAATCTCATCAGAGAAGCAGCATTTAAAGATCAGAAAACACCAACCACAATATTTCTAGTGCAAAACACACATTTGGTACAAAAAATTGTAGTTCTGTCTGTGCTTAAGTTAACACTGCAAACACAATCTTGACTTATCTGAAGATTGTGTTCTAGTCTGTTAGCACGTAATATTAAATCTACATGCATTTGAAACAAGGCATTTGAAACTTTGTAAGATTGTGTTCTAGTCTGTTTTTGCATTTCTGGAAATCCGTTTCAGCCTGACTGCTCAGACTGGATTTTGCATCAAATTTTTTGCCTATGTCACTATCTCAAACCACACAAAACATAAACATGTCAGACGTTGTTTGTAGACAACATTCTGAATCTATTTGTAGAAACAAAGTTGTGTCAAGCGGAAATGACAATATTCTGCTAGTCTATATATCTCTTTGAGTTTTGAGACCATGCACTCCAGCTTCCCATGTTTCTGCCGCTGCCTGATAAGACACAATATAATCTAGTGCGACAGCAGTGGATTTGTCATGTTGTAACACAACATCTGTATTGCAAACTGTATTGCTGTTACTGCAGACTTATCAATGAAACTTCATTGCCATTAAAACCAAAGCAGATATTCAGTAAAACAAAAAAGTGCCACAATCACACAAATCGGATAAAATGCGATACACAGTGTGAACAGTCAAAACAGTCAATGATTTAAATCAGATTCTAATTGGATATGAACAAAAGTCTGAATAAGGATAAAATGTATAGCTCCTGGACCTTTGCATATCTGATGCACATAGAAAGTACTGAATGTTACATTGTATATTTTTCTCTTAACTTCAGGTGAAGTTCCTATTCAAGTTTCAAGAAGGTCAAATTCAGACTCACTGTTCTTGGTGTCCCTTCTTGACTTAGGGGCCCAAAAAAGCCTGTGGACGAATCATGAATGGTGATGGTGATGATTCTGGACAAACTGCTTGCAGAGATGCAACCAATTCATGGTTAAAAGGGAGATCTGCTGGTTCCGACACTGACAAATCGTATCTGCAGTCAGATCACTAGAAGGAAGAGAAAAATAAGATGCTCTTTTCACAATTTCATTTTGAACAATTAACAATTTTTATAATAAAATAAAGATAACTTCTTCACAAAATAACTACAGTACAGACAATTACAGTGTTAGCATGTAAGAGCAATAGTTTTTTAGGTTACCAGTGGCAAAAAATAAATAAATAAATAAATAAATAAAAAAAATATCAGTTTGCTATTATTTATTATTATTAATAAATTGTATTAAATGTATTAATTTATTGTTATTATTAATTTATTTGATGAGTAAAATCATAAAAAAATATAATGGTAACAAAAAAGTAAGTTCTTCATCTCATGTAACTGTGCTTTATTGTAAAGGGAAAGGGAAAATATAAAAAGTTTATTTTATTTTCTTAAAAAATAAATAAATAAATAAATAAATTATATATATATATATGAAGAAAAAAGTAAAATAAATAAATAATAATAATAATAATAATAATAATAATAATAATAATTATTATTATATATATATATATATATATATATATATTATTATATATATATATATATATATATATATATATATATATATATTAACCCAGTATATATTAGTATATATATTAACCCAGTAGCCATTAACTACTTACAAAGCTTACACAATTCTTACACAAGCTAATTTCTTTGCATCTCATGTTATCTGAGTGTCACAATATAGCAAAAATGAATTCTATTTTTCTTAAACAAGCTCTTCAAATATTCACTAGCAAGCCACATAATTTCTTACCTCTGAATTCAGCTGCTTGTTAACCCTTTTTAGTCAGCCAATGAGACACTTTTTAGAGCCATTCCACAAACCTCCACGTGTATCAAGCTCTTTAAAAGTTTTCTGACATACATAATTTATTGAAGAAAACGCTAAACTAACCTGCACTGATACCGCCCATTGAATGAACGCGCGAACATTTGTGCGCCGGTTAAAACCAAAACAGAGACAGAGGAGGGGGCTGCGCAGCGTGCGGGTATCTGACGCAAGGAGGTAAAGGCGGTTATTTTACGGGTGGGGGCGGGGCGAAAGGCGGGAACAACCAAGTGCCAACATGTTCATTTCAGAGTTTTGGGTTCAAATCTCCTGCGTTCTCCGTTTTCTCTCAAAATTATACTTGCCTATAACTAAAAAAATGTTAATACTGTCAGATAAAGTTTATTGCAATTATTATATATCTTGATTGCATATTACAAATTTAGTTTCTGTTTTGTTTTTCTGGTGTTCCTGATGTTTTGTGCATTTGTAGAAAATAATCATAAATGATGTGTTGCAATATTGGAACTTTTTTCTTTGAGCAAATTTGTTATTTTTGTAATGAACCCATAAATGTATTTTCAGGGTAAATATCAAGTTATGCAAGTATATATGGGCGTTTTTTCATCAGCACAAAGATATTTAAAGAATTAGCACATCTTTTTGAACTAATAGTGACTCTTGATGTGCCATCTCTTTTGTTTATGTGGAAACAGTTTGATTAACCCGACTTACGAGTAAAATCTTTACTATGCATTTTGCCTCTGCAATGCTCTTGACCTTGTCCTTTTTTCTTTTCTGTTTCAATTTGGGGTTTTCCGTTGGTTTCCTGAACATGACTTACCACATTAACTTCTCTTTTTGCTTCTTAAAATAATTGCGCTGATCTGCTCACAAGTTTCGATTGTGCATCAGAGCAGGAAAATCAAACTATTTATGAAGAAGGGTTTTTTTTTTTTTTAATGTGGTTTAATGTGGTGTGTGTGTGTGATGTATAAGTGCAGTAAGTACAAGAATTCATATCCAAACTTTCAAGGATGTAGCAAATGTTTAAAGGTCCGTTCAGCTAAAGTTTCTGTTACTGATTCAGTTGGCTGAGTCTCTCTTCTTATCAGATACAGTTAGAAATGGTTTAGTAAATAGTAAAACTTAAAAGCTATTTTTGTTAATATACTTGAGATGGTATCTCAGATAACCTGCCCCTTAGAAATCTATGACCACTTTACACATTGTTTAGCTAGCTCTCCCTGTCTTTTTGCCAGTTCAATCTGCTGTATGAAACCATTTTTAGCCATTTAGTCGTCAAATCTTTGAGTAAATAAAATGTGTTTTAACTTTCTTTCTATCTTGTATTGCAAATCCATTGTTTATTCCATTCATTATTCCATGGCTAGAATAGCTTAGTTTGTATCCTCTTTTTGAGAGACAAAATGAAAATTGAGCTTTATCTAATTAGTCATTTAATTTTTAATTAGTGGCATGTCAGAGATAAGGGAACCTTTAATAGAATGAAACATGAGGCACAAGTTTGTCATTATTTCCTGTGTCCGACACGTAAGAATGAGTTTCCCAGTAACCTGACTTTCCCAGTAACCTGATATGCAGATAGACATGCTGTCAATTTGTAGAGGAAGGCAAAGGTCTATTTTATGACTATAAAGGCTATTGTGTTTTCAGCATATTAAAGCCATTTATGACGAACAATTAATAGATGCTTAAAGGAGAATATAGATGATGTTCTTTGACAATGTTAGAACATGTCGCAAGTGCTTTCGACCAACATGACCTTGCTAAGATTCCTATCATTTATTTGAAAAAGGTTTCCTCTAATTTCTCTAAACCTACACCTTCGTAAAACTAGGCTTTGCCTTGAGAAAAGGTTTAAAGGGCATGTTTCAAGCTTTCCTCAAAAAGTTAAAGGTTAAATGATGGTTCACTGCCACCGGACAGTTTAATGGCCATATTATATAGTGAGTACATACATCGGTCTGAACAAAAAGCATTCTTTGATTAATGCTTTGGATTTTGGTGTCTAAAACAGTTTGTTGATTCTGTTGGGGTGTCATTCTCTGGATAATGAGAAAATCAAGAGCTGAATAACCAGTTATAAGAAAGACTGTTTGTCATTCTAGAAGAAAGACAAGTGCTTTGCTCTAACAGATGAATTGTTCATTGATCTTGAGCAAAAATAATCTTATTTCAAGATGAGAACTAGATTATTTTGCTTACCCCATTGGCAGATTATTTAGCTCGTTTCAAGCAAAAACTCACTTAATTTTAACATTTTTAACATTAACAAAGACATTAACGTGTACTTGTCTAGAAAATAATCCTTTTTTCAAGAATGTTTAGATATTTCGGCTGGAAACAAGACAAAAAATCTAAGCTAGAAAAGCATTTTTTTGCAGTGTAGCAGTACAGTCCAATCCATCCACAGCCTCGTTCTCATTCTTAGCAAAAATTAAATATGGCACTACCTAGTTCTAGACTCTAGAGTAATGATTTATCATTGTGATCCATAAAAAGAAGAAAAGAATAGCCACTAATTTCTGCCCCATGATTTAGGTTGTTATATTACCATTGTTTTTATCAACTGTGATTCCAAAAATACTATGAGGACCATAAATTGTTTGGTTACTGATATTCTTCATAACATCTTCTCACACAGGTTTAGAACTGGAGGTTGAGTAAATGATGAGAGACTTTACCCTTTACCCTTGAGAATTTGACTTGTAAAGGTTTATTTATGTTACACCCTGTCCTTAGATTCAGATTACAATTGTTGTTACAATACATAGAAATGTTCAAACTGTATTCAAATGCAAACTGTCTAATGATGGGACAATATGTGTGGATGTTTAAGACAGTTTGAAGGACATGGGGGCTGTGAGACTCTTTTGACACTGTCGCATAAGTTAAATAATGCTTTCTTGTTAAATGTGTGGGTTTTTTCTTAATCTATATCTATATAGTTGCATTTTATGTCTTTAAACCTGTCTAAACAAACCCATGAAAGAAAAAGAAGAAGAAAGAAGTCCTCAGGATGTAATACCAGCTTATGGGTGTGAACAGTTTGTTTATAGCCTCAACAAAGTTGCATTGTAAATGACAGTGATAACTGCAGTTTCAAAACATTTCATGTTTACTAAATACGCTGTATTTTCAAAATGTTACAGAATCTGGACTAATTAAATGGAGCTAAATTTGCTAGAAATTAACTTACTTTGTACAAATACAGTTTGGCGGACATAGTAACAAAAGACATTTTAGCCATGAACAAGAGTATAGATAGTTAGATAGTTTAGTAATACAGTAAACAAACATATATCATCCATAATTACTGTTTAATATTTCTATTCTAACATAAGGTACATATTTACTGTCTAATACTTTCATTCTAACCACTTGTAAAAATTTTTTACTCTCGAAAATGTTTTACTCAGAAATTGCTAATAAATTTCACAAGTTGAAATTGAAAGACTGAAAAAGTATTTTCTTGTAAATCTCCAATAATCCTCAGAAATATATATATATATATTCACAGTGTATTATCCCAATAAATGAAACAAGCTTAATATAAAACATTGTACATCCCATTTTAACATTTTGTTCAACAGATCCTAGAATAAAGACGACAACAGATTATATTAATATTTAAAATGCATTGCAGAGTTTTGCAGAGGGATTTAACAAATTATGAATTTTAACAAAATACAGTCTTTAAAATGGCATGTGCTCTATAAAGTCATGTTTTTACAACTTCCAAAACTGTGTTATGGAGTTTTTGTCTTTTGTCTTTCTTTTTTTCAATGCACATTTCTTAATATTAAAAATCTTAAAATATGTTTTAATGTCACTGCTAATAAAGATTGTATGATTTTTGTATAACATCAGTCTTCAAATGCAAGATATTTAAAGTATAATCATATATACTTAGTTGGACTTCAGCACACTCCAAAAAATGATTTTCTTAGATGTTTTGTGTTTTCAGCTAAAATATCTAAAAATTCTTAAATCAAGAAGGATTTTCTAGACAAGTAAAACTTATTGTCTTGTTTTCAGACAAATATATTAAAATTAAGTGAGTTTTAGCTTGAAACAAGCAAAATTATCTGTGAATGGGGTAAGCAAAATAATCTAGCTTTCTGCTTGAAATAATATTAGTTTGCTTACCCCATTGGCAGATTATTTTGTTTGTTTTAAGCAAAAACTCACTTAATTTTGCCCTTTTTTTTCTGAAAGCAAGACTTGTGTAGAAAATCCTTGAGTTAAGAATGTTTAGATATTTTGTCTGGACACAAGACAAATCTAAGTAAGAAAAGCATTTTTTGCAGTGTAAGTACACTTTTTTTTTCCACTTTAACAAACTTAAAGTATACCAGTTTAATATACTAAAGTACAATTGCAGGTCATCTTTATTAAGTACATAAATATATAAATGTATTATACTTAGCATGGAATAAATGTGTTTCAAATATATTTGAGTATATTTAATGCAGCTCAATTTACTAGAAAATAATTTGAACACTAAATAGAGGTTGGTGGAAATAGTAACCCAAGACTGAAAAAAAAAAAATAAAAAAAAAAAAAAAATATATATATATATATATATATATATATATATATATATATATATAGGTACTGGATTTACTCTGATTTATTATTTTTTTTTTCACTCAGAAATTGCTCAGAAATTTCACAAGCTGAAATTGAAAGACTATGAAAGAGTGTTTTCTTGTAAAACATACTCTAATAATCTCCAACAATTTTTTTTTTTTTTTTTAGTGTACTACTAATAAATGAAATAAGCTTAATATAAAACACAATGCATTCCATTTTAACATTTAGTTCAACAAATCGTAGAATAAATACCACAACAGATTATATTAATATTTCAAATGCATTGCAGAGTTTAACAAATAAATCAGAGGGATTTAGCTAATTTTATTCTGTTGTATAAAAATAAATTCAAAAAAGAGATAGGGTAGCCACTAATTCCTACCTCATGATGCAGGGTGTTGTTGCTCTTGTCCTTTATGTTATAATTGTTGTGATCAACAGTGATTCCAAAGAATTTGTTTGGTGACTGTTATTTTTCATAATATCTTTTTTTCATCATTATTGTTATTAACAGAAGTAAGGAACTCTTACTACAGGTTTAGAACAACTGGAGGTTGAGTAAATGATGAGAGACTTTTCATTTTCAGGTGAACTATCTCTTTACCCTTGAAAATACATCTTGGAAAGGTTTATTTATGTTACACCCTGTACTTAGATTCAGGTTACAATACACAGAAATGTTCAAACTGTATTCAAATGCAAACCGACGGTTCCGGTATGCTGTCTAATGATGGGACAATATGTGTGGATGTTTAAGACAGTTTGAAGGACATAGGGGCTGTGAGACTCTTTTAACACTGTCGCATAAATTAAAAGAACTCTTCTTTTAAACGACCCTTCATTTATTCATTTTTTTACCTATACCATACTGTAATTACATTTTATATCTCCAGCCCTACCAAAATAAAACAATGAAGAAAAAAAAGAAGAAAAAAATAGAGAGAAGTGATCAGGATGTAATACCAGTTTATGGGTGTGAACCAAGTTTGTTTACAGTCTCAACAAAGTTGCATTGTAAATGACAGTGATAACCCTAGTTTCAAAACATTTCATATTTACTAAATACACTGTATATCCTCAAAATGTAACAGAATCAAATTGAGCTAAATTTTTAGAAATTCATTCAAAAGATTTAGTATGACCCTGGACGACAAAACCAGTCGTAAGGGTCAATTTTTTTCAAAAATGAGATTTATACATTACATACAAGGTAAATATATATGCTTTCCATTGATGTATGGTTTGTTAAGATAGTACAAAATATGGCTGAGATACAGCTATTTGCAAATCTGGAATCTGATGGTGCAAAAAATAAAAATATTGAGAGTTTTAGAGCTTAAAAGTTGTCCAAATGAAGTTCTTAGCAATGCATATTACTAATTAACAACTTAAGTTTTGATATATTTACAGTAGGAAACGTACAAAATACCTAATGGAACATCTTATTAGATAAGAAAAAATCATAGTTTTGACATTTATTGTTGGCTATTGCTACAAATACACCGGTGCTACTTAAGCTGCTTAAGTTTTGTGGTTCAGGGTCACAAATAGAGGATGGTGAATATAGTAACCCTAGACAAGACATTTTATTCATGAACAGGAGTATGGATAGTTAGATGAAAGTGAAAGAGAAAGTGACGTGACGTGTGGCCAAGTATGGTGACCCATACTCGGAATTTGTGCTCTGCATTTAACCCATCCAAGTGCACACACACAGTAGTGAACACACACACACCGTGAACACACACCCGGAGCAGTGGGCAGCCATATTGCTATCGCTGCGGCGCCCGGGGAGCAGTTTGGGGGTTCGGTGCCTTGCTCAAGGGTCTCACCTCAGTCGTGGTATTGAGGGTGGAGAGAGCGCTGATTAATCACTCACCCCACCGACAATCCCTGCCGGACCTGGGACTCGAACCTGCAACCTTTCAGTCACAAGTCCGACTCCCTAACCATTAGGCCACGGCTGCCCCCGTAGTGGGCAGATAGTTTGGTAATATGGTAAATGCTGCTGCGACGTGATCTCATGATAATTCGTATATATTTTATGTAAAATGTGGCTCTACAACACGTACATTAACGTACGTTTTTCCAGAAACTAAAACATACAATACTGACGTATTTACAGCATCTAAACTTCCAAATACTAACGTATTTTTAGCCTTTTAACGTACAATATTGAAGTTCTGACGATACCTAAAAGGAATCCTACTAACAATAGAAACATAAAATACACGATTACGTATCATAATTACAAAATGAAACAATTTTATTTGTGCCCTGTAATCCAGATCTTCAGAGTCCATACGAATGTGAGAAACAGACACAAATTTATAGAGAGCGGCGAGTCCAGCAGAAACAGCAATAATAAACCCACGCTAAAGTGCATTTTACAAATTCAAATATTTCCACATTAAGAAAGGAAAATCGAATGCTCATTGGCTCTCGCCTGCATTCCGCACAGATTACGACATGACGTGTTTTTGGTAAAATAGGTTTGAATGATGCAGAGTGGATCAGGATAATAATCTGGATAATATTTTTAGCTATTCATACGGACCATGTGACGTCACTGTACTTTATCGCCGCCATTTTTGTGTCTGCGCTACCTGTTTCAGTCTATTCACAGCAGCCACAACTACAAGAAGATCAGCGAAACACTCCCAGAAGGTTCACAACAAGGTTAAAATATGAATGGGACATATTGTTCTGATAGTCCAAGCTGATCCATTAAAAGAGAAAGCATTTAAACAGTTCAAAACAGTGCTAATGTGGAGAATAGTGACTTACAGTACATCCAGATGCTGGTAAATTATTCGTTTTAGTGTGTATTTGGCTTAAGAGCAAGTGTTTTATAATGAATGTCATTGCCATGTCTGCAGTATAGAATATACACATGTTCAAAGGTTTTCAAAAATAATCATATTTGTTTTGCTACATCTATTTATGTACAATTACTCAAAAAATAATTTGTCATACAAAAAATGGCACACAAGTTACACGCAAACCATCGTCCTGAGCAAAATGTGAATTGTGACTGACTGCACAAGTGGTGTAATAATTTAGGAGGTGGATATACTGTGAAATTACATTGCCTACAAACATATGTATGGCATAAAATGTGAAAGCATATCAGAGAAACTCTGAAACATCAGTAAAGCATTTTTTTAAACAATGGCAACGTTTTTAATGAAAATGCAGCCATATAGCCTATAAATGAATGAAAATGCATATTTTTAAATAAAGAAATTGCATGTTTTGGTGTTTAAATTTGTGCTTTAAAAATGAGATCCAAGTTTAAGAATACACAAGAAGTGAAAGACGTCTTCTCTCAGGTATATATCCATGTTTTCTGGCTACATGTTTTTTATATATATGCATTCGCCAAAACTAATTTGGAAATCAAAATCAAAGCGCGGACTGTAAGGGAATTAGTGCCGTCAGCGCCAGTCCCGTCAGCCGGCATAGGATTCTTCAAGGTCTTAAAACCTTCATTCAGCGACTACGTTCACAATCATTTACACTTTCTGTCCAAAACTTATAATCAAGTCAAAGACTCAGTGTGGGAAGTGGTAGTAAAAAGTCATTTCTTATTTCAATATATTATTAAATCTCATTTAGATGTGCCGTGTCTATTGTCATATCGGACACAAATATGGCGGCGAGCATAGCGGAAGTGACTCATGGATTAACAATTTAAATTCTGATCTGCACCTTGGACAAACCTACTGTATTCCTCCAGAAAGAACTCCGGCTGCGAACGCATCGTCATTTGGATTACTTTTTGGTACGGCTGTTGGCATTTTTGCAATAAATAACGTAAAATTATTGTGGTTGCAATTTTCTGTCTGTCATGTTTATTTATTACTGTACAGACAGAGTTATGGTTAACGTTAGGTTTAGAGGTAAGAGTGGGATTAGCGAGTATCAAAATATTTTTATGCTATATTGTTACTAAAATGGTGATTTCCCTGCATATTTTGGTCAGTTACATTTATATCCTTTTATATTCACTAGAAAACGGGTAGGTTAAGGTTTGGAGGTAGGTAGGTAAAAATCTACAGCGTGTATTAATAAAATGCTAGAAATGCATATTTGTAATAAAATACGCAGGTTTAGATTGAACGTGGGTTAAGGGGGCTAAAAGCATTGATGCGAATATCTTAACGAGATAAAAGATGCGTAAATAATTTATGTTTTTTAACTAAAAATACATAGCTATTTGTACATTTTAAACATTGAAATATGTCTAAACTGTACATTTTAGCATCGATAAAAACGTATGTTTTGTGCCTCAAAACGTTACGTATAAATACCTGAGACTGTGTAAACAATGAGACCAGGCTGAATAAACATATAATCCATAATTACTGTCTATTTTTTTTATTTATTTAATTTATTTAACAGGAACAATGCTGTTACATAAAATTACAGCATTCCATTACAATAAAACTTAAAAAAAATACATAAATAAAAAATCTAAATCAGTGATCACATACTTAATTTTTTAAGCCATATTTTGAGTGCAGTTTTAAAAAGTCATGTACACTCTCTAATATGAAGACGTACTGAATCAAAAATCACAGTTTTCTTAAATTTAGCTGAACAACCTCTAACAGATGCCCCAGTTTTCCTAAAATTGTCCGTACAGAAAGTCACACGTTGTTGAAGAGGTGGTGGCTCAAGATCATAAATTAATTTATACATCAAACACATTTGCAAAAAAACAAAAAATTGTCAAACGTCAAAAGTTGATCTTTTTTGATAATAGTATACAATGATGATAACTCCTTATTTTGTGTCCAGAACTTTCACCGCTTGTTTATAAAGACTATATAATGGTTTTAATGTTATTACACTTGTATGAGGTCAACTTGTAGCACAATAGGATAAATGCGAAAGAATCGTTGTGTGCATAAAAATGTTTGTCAGCAGCCACAGTTAACTGATTCCTAAAAAATCATTAAACTTGCTCTATCACATCTAGAAACGATGTAATGTGTTTTTTAACATTTAACTCACATATTTAAAATGCTTGATGATATTTATTAGTTCTCCGCTAAATAAAACATCTGGTTGATGCTCATTAAATACTCCATTAACTGAAGACAGATTACCTTTTCAGTTACTTTAGAAACTAGTAATATTTCTATCCTAACAGCATGGTGGTTTTCAGCAATGTGATTAATAAGTCAATATGCTAAAAAAATTAAGTTTACTCAAATTAGTCTAGTAATCTTCAAATATATTTATAAATGAACAAAGCTTAATATGGAACATTGTCCATTCCATTTTAACATTTAGTTCAACAATTCCTAGATTAAATACCAAAATGGGTTATATTAATATTTCAAATGCATTGCAGAGTTTAACAAAACTATGTCAATTTAACAAATTATGAATTTAACATTAGGCAGTCTTTACAATGGCACACACTGTATAAAAAAAGCTAGTTTTCACAACTTTCAAAACTGTATGACTTTTTGTCTGCTTACATTTTTTTCAGAAAGACATTTCATCAGCTGAACAATCAGCATGTTGTTTAAGATACCAGTGCAATCCATTAAACTGCAGTCTGTACTTCAGTCCCTCACAGCCTTGTTTTCATTTTCATCAAACATTTAAATGCTGCTATCCTGAAGGTCTACATCAATGATTTATCTTTGATTACAATAATAATAATAATAAATAACCAGTAATTCCTACCTTATGATACAGGGTGTCGTTGCTCTTGTTGTTGTTACTTGTCCTCAGTTTTATCATTGTTGTGATCAGTGATTCCAAAATGTTTTTTTTTTCAAATAAGTACTGAGTACCATAAACTGTTTGGTTGCTGATATACCTCATAATATCTTTTATGATCAACAGAAGAAAGAAACTCATACAGGTTTGGAACAACTGTAGGTTGAGATACCCTTTGGAAAAGTTTATTTACAGTATGTTACACCCTGTCCCCAGATTCAGGTTGCAATACATAGAAATGTTCAAAGTTACGGTACACTGTCTAATGATGGGACAATATGTGTAGATGTTTAGGACAGTTTGAAGGACATAGGGGCAGTAAGACTCTTTTAACCCTTTAACTGTCACTGTCCCTTCAGCGGGACGCCTTCACCATATTACAAATAAATCCTAATGACAAACTATATATCGTTGGAAAGGTCTAAGACTCCTAAATAGATATTTGGCCACTGTTTTGTGTTACATATTATGTAAAGTAATAGATTAATTTATGAGAGCACACCTCAAAAATATGTACAGGAGTTCTGACCTTTATCACAGTTAGACTTTTCCCCCATCACACTTTAGAAATCATAAGAAATTATATATCAGTACACTGCAAAAAATGCTTTTCTTACTTAGCTTTTTGTGTCTTGTTTCCAGCCAAATTATCAAAAAATTCTTAAATCAAGAAAGATTTTCTAGACAAGTGAGTTGAACTCACTTTAACTCACTTGAAGTGAGTTTTTGTTGAAACAAGCAAAATAATCTGCAAATGGGGTAAGCAAAATAATCTAGTTTTCTGCTTGACACAGGATTTTTTTTTTTTGCTTACCCCAGATTGGCAGATTATTTTGCTTGTTCAAGCAAAAACTTTTTTTTTTTTCTGAAAACAACACAGTAAATTTTACTTGTCTAGAAAATTCTTCTTGATATAAGAATTTTTTGATATTTTGGCTGGAAACAAGAAAGAAAATCTAAGTAAGAAAAACATTTTTTGCAGTGTAGAAAACTTAAAATTCATCCTTTGAAAACCATTTTAAAATCAGACATTGCATTACCATGGAAAATGTACATCAAAATAATTAATTATATAAATTATAAATTATAAAAAATAAAAAATTATAAAAAATTACTTTTGGATACTTTTGCATTTTCACGTCTATGTTAAAAAAAGGAAGTGACAGTTAAAGGGTTAACTCTGTCGCATATGTAAAAAAAAAAAAACCTCTTCCTTAATTTTTATTTTTCTAGTATATAAATATAGTTCAATTTTATATCTTCAACCTATCTTCAAGAACAAAAAAAGATAAAAGTAGTACTCAGGAGGATGTAATGCCAGCTTACGGATGTGAACAGAGTTGCACTGTAAATTGTAAAATAGTTTCAAAACATTTCATGGTTTCTCTACTCTATTTTTTCAAAAACTTACAGAATCTGGTTATTTTCAACAATATGACATTAAATGGAGCTAAATTTGCTCAAACACTAAATAGAGTTTAGTACAGGAGTATCAGTATAGAGTGCATGGTAACACTTTACAATAAGGTCATTAGTTAGCATTATTCATTAACATGAATTAAAAATGAACAATACATCTACAGCATTTATTAATCTTAGTTAATGTTATTTTAAGCATTTACTAATGCATTATTACCAGTGTTTGGGGAAAGCTACTTTTAAAAGTAATGCATTACAACATTGCGTTACACCCTAAAAAGGTAACTAATTACTTAGTTACTTTTTATGGAAAGTAATGCATTATCTTACTTTTGTGTTACTTTTTTAAAATCTGGGCATGGCTTGCTTGTTTGTTTTTAATATTAAAGTTATATTTTTGGCAAATGAACACACCAAAAGCCTGAAGGAAAAGTACATTTACATCTATAGAACAAATTTACAATTTAAACCAAAAGAACAACAAATGTTGGCTCATCTTGAGTAATTTTTATTAGTATGGTTGAATTGAATCATCAAAGGTCAGCAGCCAAGACACTGGTTAATAAAATGGATTAAATACATAAAGGATAATTGTATTTGTAAATAATATTTTGATATTATTTAACATTTAAATATTGCCGGTTTGTGTCATATTCTGAGTTGCATTTAACTGTTGTTATTCATTTCAAGGAATACTGAATTAGTTTATTTATTAATTTATTTATGTATTTATTTATTTTATTTTTTTTTTTTGTGAGGGAGATGAATTAATGCATGTTCATATTTATTCAAAAAAATATATATATAATAATAATAATAATAATAATAAATAAAAAATAACTAACTGGCGTTGCTTATTTGAAAAAGCAACTCAGATGTTTTTGTGTAAATTAAAAAGTAATGCGTTACTTTATTAGTTACCCCCAACACTGATTATCAAAAGTTGTGTTTGTTAACATTAGTTAACGCACTGTTAACTAACAATGAATAACTGTATTTTTATTAACTAACATTAACAAAGGTTAATAAACAGTGTAATAAATGTATTATTACATGCTTATTGTTCAATCATGTTAGTTAATATATGAACTAATGTTAACAAATAACACCTTATCAGTGCATTAAGTTCAAAATTAGTTGTTCCAATTTAGCAGACATTAGTTTAGTATACTAAAAGTACAATTGCAGGGTATTTTTATTAAGTACATAAATATGTAAATGCATTTGCAGTGTACTTAGCATGGAATAAAATATTTCAAATGTATTTTAGTAAATTTATTTTTCAACAAAGAACACATTTATTTGAACGCAGAATATTAACCAAGACATTTTAGCCATGAAAAGAAGTATATAAAATTAAATTATAAACACATAATCCATAATTACTCTCTGATATTTATATTCTAACATCATGTTGGCTTTCAGCAATGTGATTAATACAAAGTAAAAAAACAGTTTGTTGAGTTAAAATATGACTTAAAATAATTTGTTATCTGGCTGCCTTTAAAATTTTAAGTTCAGTCAACTCAAAAAATGCTACATTTTACTAAGCGACAGCTTAGATATTTGAGTTGATTCAACTTACAATTTTAAGGCAGCCGAGTAACAAACAGCAAAAACTAGCAATTTTTTAGTTTAGCCTCGAACTCGAATATCTAAGTTGTCACTTAGTACAACTTAACATTTCAACTTGAAAAAACATATTTGAGTTGACTGAACTTAACATTTTAACGCATCAGGGTAACAAATTACTTTAAGTTGACTCAACAAATTGTGCTTTTTTTTTTGTTTTTTACAGTATAGGTCAGTATGCTGAAAATAAATACAAATTGGTATTGGATTTACACTGAATTCTCTTGTAAAACATACTGCAATAATCTTCAAAACATTTTTTTTACAGGGTACTACGCCCTTAAAAATAAAGGTGCTTTAAAAGGTTCTTCACAGCAATGCCGCAGAAGAACCATTTTTGGATCCAGAACGAACCATTCAGTCAAAGTGTCTATAAAGAAGCAAATCTTTCTTACCTTTTTATAATCTGAAGAACCTTCTTTCTCCATAAAGCACCTTTTGTGAAACAGTAAGACTCTTCAGATGTTAACGGTTCTTTATGGAACCATTTAGGCAAAAAAAGGTTCTTCTATAGCATCATAAAGCACCTTTATTTTTAAGAGTGTACCAATAAATGAAACAAGCTTAATATAAAACATTGTATATTACGTTTTTGCTGTACATTTAGTTCCTCAAATCCTAAAATAATACCACAAGAGATTATATTAATTTTAACAAATGAGCAAATATGAATTTAACCATAGACGATCTTACAATGGCATGCACTGTATAAAGGTGCTAGATCACATTTACAACTTTCAAAACTGTATAAAGGAGTTTTTGTCTACTTCAGAAAGACATTTCGTCAGCTAAACAATCAGTATGTTGTTAGATGCCAGTACAATCCATTGAACACTCTGTGCTTCAGTACTTCGCAGCCTAGTTTTCATTCTCATCAAACATTTATTATTCTGCTACCATGAAATTCTACAGCAGTGATTTATCTTTGTGATACTATATAAAAAAAGCAAAGAATAACCAGTAATTCCTACCTCATGATTCAGGGTGTCATTGCTCTTGTCATTGTTGTCATCAACTGTGATTCCAAAAAATACTATGAGGACCATGAAGTATTTGGTTATTGATACTCTTCATTATATCTTCTTTATATGATCAACAGAAGTAAGAAACTCATACAGGTTTAAAATAACCAGAGGTTGCGTAAATGATGACAGACTTTAAATTATTGGATGAACTATCCCTTTACCCTTGAGAATACGACTTGGAGAGTTTATTTATGTTACACCCTGTCCTTAGATTCAGGTTACAATACATAGAAACTGTATTCAAATGCAAACTGACGGTTCCGGTACGCTGTCTAATGATGGGACAATATGTGTGGATGTTTAAGACAGTTTGAAGGACATGGGGGCTTGAGATTCTTTTAACTCTGTCGCATAACTTAAAGAACTCTTCCTTTCGTCTTTTTTTTTCAACCTATCCACCTTATTCTTTAATGCGGAAATAAGCCTATGCGTGAGACTTCTAGTTCATTATCCGCTATGGGGAAATAACGAGAAGAATTACAATGTGCAGTAAATGGTAAAACTGTTTGCACTACAAACCAGTGTGCTCATAATTAAGATAAACCATTAAAATAATATGGTAAGACACACCAATAAAGCTGGATGCGGATGAGACCAGAAACCAGACCCATAAAATGTACAAAAGGCTGTGCCCACTCTTTCGGGGAAAAAAAAGGTGGATATCTATATAGTTACATTTTATATCTTCAACCCTGCCTAAACAAACCCATGAGAAAAAAAAAGAAAGAAAGAAAGAAAATACGGATGTAATACCAGCTTACGGGTGTGAACAGAGTTTGTTTATAGCCTCAACAAAGTTGCATTGTAAATGATAGTGATAACAGTTTCAAAACATTTCGTATTTACTAAACATACTGAATTTTTTTTTTTTTTAAATGTTACAGATTCTGGTCAATTTTAGCATTCGACCAATTAAAGGGAGATAAATTTACTAGGAATTCATTCGAACACTTAATAGAGGTTGATGGAAATAGTAACCGAAGACATTTTAGCCATTAACAGGAGTATCGATAGTTGTCCTTTCTAACAGCTTGACTTTCAGCAATGTGATTAAAAGGCCAGTACGCTGAAAAAAAAAATGGTGTTGGATTTACTCAGAAACATTTTTCACTCGGAAATTGCTAATAAAATGAAAAATGTAAAAGACTGAAAGAGTATTTTCTTGTAAAACATACTCTAGTAATCTTCAATAAATGAAACAAGCTTAATATAAAACATTGTACATTCCTTTTTAACATTTAGCTCAACAAATCCTAGAATAATTAATATTTCAAATGCATTGCAGAGTATAACAAGGAAATCAGAGGGAATGACAAGCTCCTGCATGATGGCCATATTCTGAAAACCATCATTTTATCCATTATAACAGCCTTTTGATTCGGGATTTAAACACAAAATTTGTTGCATTTCTCATTTACCATTTATGTCTAAAACATACACATAAACTCTTTCACAGAAAGCAAACTTTTCCAGCATTGACAGTGACAACGTCCTACATTCACAGTGTAAATCTGAACTCAGGAGCAGTTTGGTTCATTAGATATTGCAAGCCACAGAACACACAAATGTCGAAAGTGATAAAAAATAAAATAAAATAAAATAAGCCAGGGTGCAATTATTTCCATAGAAATACTTCATAAGAGACCAAATAAATACCAAGAACTAAACAAACAAAGGCTTGAAGTAACATTTTAAGTGAGTTATTTGTCGTGAGTTATTATTAACAAGCCATAGATCTGTTGATAAGACAATAATAGACCAGTCCTTCACCTGGGTGTCACAGAAATGACCTACCTGTATAAATGAAGGTTAAATAAATGCTAAAACCAAATGACACCTGACAAACTCCTCCCTAATTTTCCCAGAACACCTCCTCATTAAATGGGTGAGGTGGCAGGGTATAAATCTGTGAATCTGGTTTGGAAACACAGAGACTTTTGTCTCCAACTGCGAGACCAGACATCAGCAGGGGAGGACATCAGCAAGGAAAATGGGGCTCGGAGTAAGCCAACTAAAGATGCTTAAGTTGTTTGATTCTGCATGCATTTCATTAATTTATTTAGTTTGTGTTATATTGATTGTTTTACATCTTACAGACAGGAAATGATCAGTACGAACCAGCTGCAACGTCAGAAGATGGAGTCAAAAAGCCCAAAAAAGGGAAAAAGAGCAAAAAGGACATGGAGGAACTGAAGAAAGAAGTGGAGCTGGTAAGAAATTATTAGCAAATTCCTAAATTAATGAATTATTTAATTCATGCCTTTTCTGCTTTTCATATTTTTCAGCCCATTGGAAAGTTGGAGATCATTTCCTTCTTCAAATTAATATATATAATAGGCTTAAATAAATCTAATATCAATTAGTCAGGGTTTCCCATAGAGTTTTCTTACAAAAATAAAGTTATTTATGATAATATAAAAATAATGATATTTATGTTTTTTTTAATTATTAAAATATCATAACGAAGGCAATTAGTAGCTTCAGATTTAATTTTATGCTGCGCTTGTACGTGTCTTGCTCGCGTCATGACGTCATCTCCTAAGCGCACTGTAGAACGTTTTAAATAAATCGGTAATGTAAACTGAAAGTGTGGTGAAAATTGTCACTATTACATTGTTAGCGTCTAACAAGTTCTCCCAATTAATATGGACCATCGCGGGATAATTTACAGTCCTCTGCAGATTCTTTGGTTTTGGGCAGTTTTGCAGTGCTGAATGAATTTACATTAGTTTCTGCGCTATAAAGAGCAAGGGAATGTCGCGTTCGTCTTCGTGTTCAGACTTGTTATTTTTTTAAGTAATGATTCACTGCTATTCGTTACGACGCGATAAGACAAGCAAACCTTCACAGCCTTTTAATACTGAATTTTCATTTATTTAAGCATATAATAAATATTTCATTAAACGAAAATATTTTCTTAAGCCTAATTTAACCTTTTTTTTTTATAATTGTAGAATTGTCCTGGCAAAACAACATGGTTTTACCATCTCTAAAATAGTGTAGTTTAAAATTGTGGTAACTGAGGTTTCAAACTTCTTTTCTCTTCTGCAGGAAGACCACAAGTTGACCTTCGATGAACTTAACCGAAAATATGGCACTGATCTGACCAGGGTAAGTTTTAGTGACACTTTTGGGGAAAAATAATAATGCATTATTTCTATTTTAAGTACATTTTGTTACCTTTAGTTATAAAGAGTACTGTAATAATGGATCTTTAGCCACATGCATGTGATATTATGATGTTTTCTGTATGCCTTTAATTTCTCCATTTTTATAACTTGTGGCAGGGTTTGACCAATTTCCGAGCCAAGGAAATCTTAGCCCGTGATGGTCCAAATGCCTTGACTCCACCTGTTACGACTCCAGAATGGGTCAAGTTCTGCAGACAGCTGTTTGGTGGATTCCAAACTCTGCTGTGGATTGGTGCATTTCTTTGCTTCTTTGCATATTCCATCCAGGCTGCCTCAGAAGAAGAACCAGCGAATGACAATGTATGAGAGAAAATATTTTGTCTTCATTTCTGCTTTGGAATAAATAGTTTTATTCATTAATTATCTGAACTGATAACCATCATTGCTCTTGCATTTAATATGAGGTTTCTTCAAGTGGATTTGTCTCCTCATAAGTGTGCTGTAGACTTCGGATAAACGAATAGAATTAATGACTATTTATTTATTTTCTTGCAGCTGTATCTAGGACTTGTGCTTGCTTTTGTTGTCACAGTCAATGGATGCTTCTCATACTATCAAGAGCACAAAAGCTCTCGGATCATGGATTCATTCAAGAACCTCATTCCTCAGGTATTCTAATGTAAATTCACTTTATGCCAAAATAGCTTTTCATCATGTACAAAGGATATTCATGTGTACGTACATTATTTGTCATGTAGAAAGCCCTGGTTCTACGTGATGGAGAAAAAAAGATCATTGACGCTGAGGAAGTAGTTGTAGGTGATCTTGTGGAGGTCAAAGGTGGAGACAGAATCCCGGCTGATATTCGTGTCATCTCTGCACAAGGATGCAAGGTAAAAACTAAAGAATTAATGGGAAAAAAATAAGAGAATGAAACAAACAAACAAAAATATTTCATGAAACATCCCTCCCTTGTTTTCCTTTCCAGGTGGACAACTCTTCCCTCACTGGAGAATCTGAGCCCCAGACTCGTTCTCCTGACTTCTCTAGTGAAAACCCCTTGGAGACAAGAAACATTGCATTTTTTTCTACCAATTGCGTTGATGGTACAAAATTCAAATATCTTTACAGCATTTGTGGACAAAATGAATGACTAAATGTTTTAAATGATGCTTGAACACAGTAATATTTAATAGGTACTGCCAGAGGGATTGTCATCAACACCGGTGACCGTACTGTCATGGGCCGCATTGCCACTCTCGCCTCCAACTTGGAAGGTGGACAGACACCAATTGCTAAAGAAATCGAGCACTTCATTCACATCATCACTGGTGTAGCTGTCTTCCTGGGTTTGACCTTCTTAATTCTCTCAGTAATTCTTGGTTACACTTGGTTGGAAGGGGTCATCTTCCTGATTGGAATCATTGTCGCTAATGTACCTGAAGGTCTCCCTGCCACTGTAACTGTAAGTCAAATTAATATAATGTTTTGTACATATTTCGAAATTGCAGTGTTTGCTAAATGTGTCTTTACTCACATAGGTGTGTCTAACTCTGACTGCCAAACGTATGGCAAAGAAGAACTGCCTGGTGAAGAATCTTGAAGCTGTGGAGACTCTTGGCTCGACCACCACCATCTGCTCTGACAAGACCGGAACTTTGACCCAGAACCGAATGACTGTCGCTCACATGTGGTTTGACAGCCATATTCATATAGCAGACACCACAGAGAACCAAACTGGAACCGCATTTGACAAGAGCTCTGCTACTTGGGCTGCCCTTGCGCGTGTTGCTGGCCTTTGCAATCGTGCCGTCTTCCAATCGAATCAGAACCATCTTCCAGTCCTTAAGGTGTGCTATCTTAATATCTACATTGTAGAAGATCATTGAAAATACATTTAAAAGCAAGTTTTTCACATCACATCTGTTTTGTAGAGAGAGACAGCTGGTGACGCCTCAGAGTCTGCCCTGCTGAAGTGTATTGAGCTGTGCTGTGGTTCAGTCACTGAAATGAGAGAGATGTACACAAAAGTTGCTGAGATCCCTTTCAACTCCACCAACAAGTACCAGGTATTTTCATTGAGATGTTCTTTGGAGATTGTTTTCTAGATTAACTGGTCATTCTAACAGGCCTTTAATATGCATTTTCTAGCTCTCAGTCCACAAGAATCCCAATCCCTCAGAGTCTAAGCACCTGCTGGTGATGAAGGGAGCCCCTGAGAGAATCTTGGATCGATGCTCTACTATTTTGATTGAAGGAAAAGAGCAGCCTTTGGATGATGAAATGAAAGATTCATTCCATAATGCTTATTTAGAGCTCGGCGGTCTTGGAGAAAGAGTGCTGGGTAAAGCCACCTTGCTAAGTTCACCTTGTGAAAACATTACGATTGCACAAGAAATTTACCACATAGGATAGTACATTACAGAATTATGAACAACTCTATGTTCTCCCTCAAAGGTTTCTGCCACTTTAGCCTCCCTGATGACCAGTTTCCTGAGGGTTTTGCATTTGATACTGATGAAATGAACTTTCCCACTGAGAACCTGTGTTTTGTTGGCCTCATGTCCATGATTGATCCTCCTCGTGCTGCTGTACCCGATGCTGTGGCCAAATGCCGGAGTGCTGGAATCAAGGTGTTGTACTCATTCACAATCGGCTTGAATACACTGTAAATACGCTAAATAATGGTTAAACATAGATGCTCAAACCATATGAAGAGGTGTTTTTTTCAAGGGGAGGAGTTGAAAAAAACGGTGCAATTACTGATGAAGACATTGACTGAATTCTATCACAGGTTATCATGGTTACTGGTGACCATCCAATTACAGCAAAGGCTATTGCAAAGGGTGTTGGCATCATCTCTGAGGGCAATGAGACTGTGGATGATATTGCAGCTCGTCTGAAAATCCCCATCGGAGAGGTGAATCCAAGGTATACTTGTTACTTTAGCCACTAATTTATTCACTCCATTCCAAAATTCAGCAAACAAAAAATCTGCTCCAGATGTCTGCTAATACAAAGTGTATCTCTAGAGATGCTAAGGCCTGTGTGGTCCATGGTGGAGAACTGAAGAATATGTCTCCAGAACAGCTGGATGAGGTCCTTCAACACCATGCAGAAATTGTGTTTGCCAGAACTTCTCCACAACAAAAGCTGATCATCGTGGAAGGTTGTCAGCGACAGGTACAGTCAGACAGTTATCTGTTCGATCCTATTGATGCTAAAAGATTTTACCCAGCAGGTACCATTTTAATGCATTTCGTTCCTCTTTTAAGGGGGCCATTGTAGCCGTAACCGGTGATGGTGTCAATGATTCTCCTGCTCTGAAGAAGGCTGACATTGGCGTGGCTATGGGTATCGCTGGATCTGACGTGTCCAAACAGGCTGCTGACATGATCCTTCTGGATGACAACTTTGCCTCAATTGTCACTGGAGTAGAAGAAGGTATGATATTGAAAACTTAACCTGATTCTGGCTGATGAATGATAAAGGTTACTTAGACAGCGATTTCTCAAATGTATCTTCAAATTTAGGCCGTCTGATCTTTGACAACTTGAAGAAGTCCATTGCCTACACGCTGACTAGTAAGATCCCTGAGATGTCACCCTTCCTCTTTTTTGTCCTTGTGGGTATTCCTCTACCTTTGGGCACCGTTACCATTCTCTGCATTGACCTGGGCACTGACATGGTATGAAAAGGAACTCAATTTAGATATATAATTGTAGAGAGCTTTTAAATGCACGTGCATTCATTTTTATCTATCACCACAGGTTCCTGCCATCTCACTGGCCTATGAAACTCCTGAAAGCGACATCATGAAGAGACAACCCAGAAATGCTGAAACAGATAGACTTGTGAATGAGAGGCTCATCAGTATGAGCTATGGCCAAATTGGTAAGGCATACTACTCCGTACAGAGCGCTCTAGGCCTTAATTCCTGAGCGTTTCTTACGTGTTTTACGCATACTTAAATTCTAGGCATGATGCAAGCTGTCGGCGGGTTCTTTACGTATTTCGTAATTCTGGCTGAGAATGGATTCTTGCCCCGGGATCTGGTTGGAATTCGAATTGGTTGGGAAGACCGATATGTCAGTGACCTGGAAGACAGCTATGGCCAGCAATGGGTAGGTGTCACAGCTCTACCAAACCTGACAGATGCGAAACCAAAATATCTATAGAAATGCCTTTGTTTTAAATAATGCTTATTTTCTGATGCAGACCTATGAGCGCAGAAAGATTGTGGAGTTCACATGCCACACTGCCTTCTTCACCAGTATTGTGATTGTGCAATGGACTGACTTGCTCATCTGCAAGACTAGGAGGCTTTCCATCTTCCAGCAGGGAATGAAGTATGTACACATTAAACAAACCATAAAACATTGGCCTGATATCTATCAGACTGAATTGTTTGTTCAGTTCCACCTCATTGTATGTCTATAAGCCCATTTATGTTGATCATAATTTGTTTGTTTTGTTTTTTTTTTCTTTTATAGGAATAGAGTCCTCACCTTTGGTCTGTGTGTGGAAACTGCTCTGGCAGCATTCTTATCCTACTGCCCAGGCATGGATGTTGCTGTCCGAATGTATCCAATGAAGTAAGTGGAATCTGAACGTTTTATTGAAACTTGCTTATGTTGTTTTTAACCAATTAACTTTGTTTTTTTTTTTTTTTTTTCTTTTTGTTTCATTTAGACCATTGTGGTGGTTCTGTGCTATGCCATATTCACTGCTCATTTTCATCTATGATGAAGTTAGAAAATACATTCTTAGGCAGAACCCAGGAGGTAATATGCACTTTCATTTTACATCTAAACATATCCCAAGCAGAAGGTTGATTTTAATGACAGAGATGACTTTTACTTTTGTTTGTTGTATTTCATTCCTTTTAGACATCAAGACTGATCTAACATTTGTGCTTTGTTTTCTTTTAGGCTGGGTGGAGCTAGAAACATACTACTAAAATGATAAATGTCTACTGGGGATGTGCAAGGAGACATTCATTTTGATGTTTTCAAAGTGATACAATGTCTAAGTCAATAAATATGTCAGACTAAATGAGCTGAATTTGTTTTTGTGTCTTTCTATGAAATCACAAAGATTAAAACAAGGACCCAAGTGACTTCAATGCAAAAAATTATATTTACAGTAGTTGCATCAAGCAACATACCATGACAAACCTTTAAGTGAACCTTTGAGTAAAAACTTTACAGCAATATTTAAAATATCCATTTTTCATACTTAACATTATCTGAAATAATTTTTGTGTGTTAAAGACAAATGAGCAGTGGCATAAAATGGTTCACTAACTTAAATTCTGTCATCTCACCCCAATATCACCTAAAACATGTAAAACTGGACTAGAGATCACATTTCGAGCCACAGCTTCCCTAAGGAATTACTGATATATGATTTAGATTTATGAATAAAATAAGGTCAATGGTTAACATTACTCAGTACCTTTTGTGATTTAGGTACACACAGTCAGACATAAACAATTTAAAAGCTGCCAAGTTGAATATTAAATATTAGTTGCTAACAAGTTTCTACATAGGAACTTTTTATTACAAAAATTAAAGTGACGCACAATGACTTCTAGGAACAGCCTAATTGAAATAAACCAATTCGCATGGACGCCAGTAAGTGGGGTATACATCAGGTTTACAACGTAGGCTCTCTCTTTCATATTTCTTGAATAGCAAGAATGTTTTTTAATGAATAGCAGGAAGTGGAGCCTTTAGGCAGCAAATTAAGTTTCCTGTGCGCGTTTAGTGGTTCGTCCTCCAGAGGGCTCCTAAGGACACAAGCCAAACTCTTCAACAGCTGCACACAATAACTTTTTTTTTGTCATCAGATATGAATTTGCACCTGAAATATAGATTAAACCATGCTGTCACAATCTGTACAGAGTAATTTACAAGAATTATCCAGAGATTTTTTTATATTCCGCCTAATAAAGTCAACCGCCAGCAAGACACGTCTCTGTATTTGTGTACTGTTATATGTAGGATATGATTAAACAGAAGCTTTCAGTCAAGAGTTGCTTGTTAGTAGCTATTAAGTGCAAAAGCTGTCTACCAAAATAAAGCAAATGTTCTTATACTTGATAAGAAATGTGATCTATAATGACTTGCAGTGTCATAGTCTAAAAACGTCCCAACACACCTAGCATACATTTTCATGTTTTAAAAAAACTGCTGCTTTAAACAACATTTTGTAAATATATAGGGCTACAGAAAAAACCTATAATACATAAATACATACAATACATTCCATCAAGCTGAATCATTAAAAAAAAGCATTAGATTTTGCTTTGTACACCTTCAGATAAAAGTGACTTATAAAAACACATCAGACATTTCTCAAAATACATGCTTGCGTGTTTTTATAGAAAAAAGATTTCCCAGATTTCGAAATACATGATTTAATAATGGTCATACATTGTAATAACTGCATATGAAATAATTTAGATGACCTTGCTGAATAGGAAATTACAACAATGGTGAAAGCATTTACTTACTAAATACATTGAAAGAATATAGTAAAATAAATTAAACTAAACTACATAGTCACTGCAGAGTTGCAAGCATCTTTATGATCAGAAGGACACTGAGAGCAGAGTTAGTTTCCAGGAGTTCAGTATATGTACATGCTCATTGTCACAATACAAAATAATAGTGCCCTAAGAACTTCCTTTTTTAATTTCGATCCCTATTTAAGCAATAGTTGCTGGGTTAGTGTTTCTCTGCGGTTCCTTTTTTGAAGAAAGAAACGCATAGCAACATAGATTTAACACCATTCAGGGAAGAAGTTCATTCCATTTTTATACATACAAACAGAAATTTCACACCCTCTAATAAGGCATATTTCAATCCTTCAAACTGAGCTCCCCAGGACCAATATTATCAGTTATTAGGACACTTTCAGATTCAGGTTAAAAAAAATATATAATAATGTGACCCCAGAAAAAGTGATTGTTAGTCTCAACATAAAAAAAGAAAAAAGAAAAAAAGAAAGAAGAATATTTAAAATATTACATTGCAAATAACATAATAGATATAAAATAGTGCTAGAGAAATGGTCATAATATACAATACAAGAGCATATTAAACAATCATAAATCATAAATGAAACTATGAGTGAGCTATGAGTGAATCCAAACCACACCCTTAACACTAAGACGAAAGTCCAAGCAAGGGAGTTTCTTATTTGGCTCAAAGAAGCTGAGGCCTTGAAATGGGGAAATTTATTATAATTCTAAAGATATGGCTTTGAATGTCCTGAAAACTCCACAATGAAGCACACAAAATACTACAGACATTGGAGCATTGGTTTTACATTCAGGTTACAAAAACATGGGTATTTCTGAATGAACACAGTAATTGCACATTTGCACAAACTACAATAAATGACCTAAAATGACCTGGATTACCTCAGTTTCTTGCAACACAGATGCCATTTTGTAGTATGTAAGCATAAGTATGAACGTGTTCAAAACTATACAACAATCAGCAAGCTCTTACACTGCATGCCATTAGTTTTCAGATCCCACACTGCTGAGCATAAAAATGACACACTCTGCTGATCATTCAGTAGTTAAACCAGTTTAGAGAACAGCTATCCTGACTAGGATGATTTTTTTTTTTAGGTTCCCCTACCAATTGATGTCATCTAAATTTAATTAAGGCACTGAACACCAAAACTATTTTTACTAACTCCATCCAACTTATTGACAAACAGCATATTAATACTAATTACCATTCTGCACAAAGTGCTGTTTCTGTTTCTACTTGATATAAGCAATAATACACCTATTTGGATGCCACATATTATTTCTGAATAAGTACTCATTTGTGACATTTCTGACAACAGAATAAATTACATGCAACATTAGACACAACCAGTTGTAAGGTGAAAGGGTGTTTTCACACCTGTAGATCGACTGCTTTGTTCCCAACGTGTGGTTCATGTTCACACGGCAAAGCTTCTAAACGAAGCGCAACATTATAAAATGAAAAGGCTTGCTTTTATTTTGAATGTCGAAGATGTGCTCATGCACTGACATTCATGCCTGGTTCGTTGGTCACCACAAACTAACCTCTCCAGGCTTGTTTGGTCTGCTTTTGGTGCGCACCCGAGTGCAACTGATGCATTCTCACCTGCCCAAACGGACGGCACCAAGAGGGTAAACGAACGATTGCGATTCAACCAAACTAAATAAGGCAGGTGTGAAAGCACCCTAAGTGTTCCATTTCTCATGCCTCCTCTGCTGATCTTTGGCAATGTTCACACTGACTACATTTCTTTTCACACAATTAGTTATTCAATATGCATATGGTGTGATGGATATGCCTTCCTACCCTGTCTCTTTCATTGCTTACACAATCTTAAGTTCATGTACGATATAGTATGGAGGCTCTCTCAAAAGAGGCACATAGATGAAGGTAATGATGATTATCATTGCTACCTTAACACACAGGTCTCTTCCACTGGAAACTAGAGTTTAGCTCCAACTTGCCTCAACACACCTGCCTGGGAATTTCAAGCACACCTATTAAGTCCTTGATTAGCTGATTCAGGTGTAGGACACCTGCCCTCCAGGACCAAGTGTGGTGACCCCTCGCCAAGACTATTGTTCACTCAAGAAGATGATGCAGATTGCCAAAAAGGTTACAATCGAATAACAGTGCAAATAACAGTGTGGATGATCCATCCTAGAGATCAGGGCCCATATTCACAAAACATTTTATCTTACCACTAAGAGTTCTCAGCAGTAAATAGCAGTAAGGGTTTTCTCTTAAAACCTATTCCCAAAGCTGCTGAGACAAACTCTTACTAAGGAATAAAGAGAAGTCTTAAGCTAAGAGTAAGGGCGGGTTGACCTCGTTGCTATGGATAATGTCAGCATGTTTACTAACTATGCACACAGTGATTGGCTAATAGGGAAGGGGTCTCTGTCAGAAAATTATTCCTAGAAATATTGTAGAGCATGATATTATGTTGCCATATTCAAATTAAGTTTAAAAATGTTGCTCTATTCAAATTTTCAAATCTATTCAGGCTAATTGTAACTACTTAAACAAGAATAGGTTCAGCTGATTTTCAGCCTTTTCTCATGAACAATTTAGCTGATACAGCCTTTTTATTAAAATAACTGAATAATCATGGCTGATAGTAAGATGTGCAAACATAAAAGAAAACCAAACTGGACGTAAGAACAGCTGTTACTTCTTGCCCAATTTGTTAATGAAAACAAGGATAAAATCAAAGGAAAATTTGTGATAGTCGTGGAGTCGTCTCAAAAACCCCAAAATTTGTGTGCAAATAAATGTAGATTGTTTCAAAACATTTAAAGAACAGCCATTTTAGGATAGTTAGGATTTGGTCTTAGTGGCTTAGGAGTCCTCTTCACTACTCCTAATGTTTCACAGATTTTAGGAGCTAGTTTTAGCACCAAAACGCTTTGTGAAATACTCTTTTAAGATTTTCTTCTAAATCTGCAAGTTATGAGCTACTTTTAGCCTTAAGATGTTTTGTGAATATGGACCCAGATCTGAAAAGAAAAAAAAAATCCATGCAGTGGAGTTATACTAAGGGCTGATTTATGAATACATGCAAAAAAAAAACAACAAAAAAAAAAACTTAAAGTTAAAAGACTAGCCAAATTTAATAAACTAATTCCAATCATACAAAGCTCACTGTCCATTTCTGAAAAACAAGCATTGTCCCAGTAAAAGAAAATCCTCATTTGGTGGCTTTATTATTGTTCAACCAAACTCTGCTGACTCGATTTTCAGAGAAGCTGAGATGTTATTTTCTAGAAAGTAAAATAAGAAGCATTAGTTTTTAGAGCAGCACAAACAGGAACAATGTACTGAATAACATGCTGAACTGATTCTGATCTTGATCAAATTACCAATGCTTAACATTGATTATGAATGAGAGAAATCAGGCTGTTTCAGTCCAGAAACTCACTGATGTGTAATTATCTTACCATCACTGCACTTCACTTTGTTTCTCATCTAAAGATTATCTTCTTAGCTTTTCTGGTCTGTAATCAAAGACAAACTGACTATAAAATCACAAATATGAACAAACAAGAGTCAATGACTGCCAATCACTAAGTGTAAAAAACATCATATTCAGAGAATGCAGAGCAAAGTATTATCATTGTTTTCTTTCAGTTTGTTTAACATCATTATCATCATCATAATGTGATGACAAAGAGCATGCAGTAGAACTGTAACTGACAGTCCACTGTAAATATAACTTAAGTAAAACGGTTAAGTCTTCATCTTGGTAAAGGACTACTAATGTAATTATTTCTCTATTAAAAACCAATTTTTTTTATATAATCTTACCTGGACTAGTGGAACCCCCTTCCAGTTTGTTACCTTAATAATTAACCAAATAATAAATAATTAGCCATACAACATGCATATGTTAATTGCTTAACTAGCCACAATCATTCTGTAATCTAAACCCCTTGGATTCACACATCAGTGTAGCAGATACTGTTTAGTTAGAAATGATTTATGAAAGAATAATTGTTTTAAAAGTAGCTTGAGGACAAAACAAACACATTAGCTTTACTGAGAACATACCATATATATGTTTTAGGAGACGACAGTTTATTACATCTTAGAGTTAGGGTTGTTGCATGCTTACCATTTATTGCTGAATTTTGTTGCTGTCCTTCAGTGTCATCTGTGAAAAAACAAAGATGATCGAGTTATACAGACAAATAGAGCAGGTCAACCTACTGCTGCCTTCCTTAAAGGATAATTTCACTTTCAGAACAAAAATTTACAGATAATGTCCTCAACCCCCTTGTCATCCAAGATGTTCACAACTTTCTTTCGCTCCACATAATGTATATGTATGGTGCCCCTGTTTTGAACGTCCTAAATGCAGTTTAAATGCAGCTTCAAAGGGCTCTAAATGATCCCAGCTGATGAAGAAGGGTCTTATCTATTGAAACAATCTGTCATTTTCTAAACAAATTGACTATTTATATACTTTTTAACCACAAATGCTCGTCTTGTCTTGTCTCTGTGAGGCGCATGCGTAGTCTGTGTGATCAGGGTCAATACAGATAGGGTATGTCCAAAAACTCCCATCACGTTTTATTCCTCAACTTAAAAATCATCCTACATCACTGCCGAAATACCAACCCAGTGAACAAAGTGAACATACAAAGAAGATCAAACGCCCTTTACAAAAAAAGGCATTGTAGGATGATTTTTAAGTTGAAGACAAAAACGAGATGGGAGCTTTTCGACATACCCTGACTGTATTGACCCGGATCACATAGACTATGCATGCATGTCTATCGCATGTGAGGTGAAAAAGTACATACATTTTCAATTTGTTTAGAAAATAACCGATTGTTTCACTAGATAAGACCGTACTTGAATGACAAGGGGGTGAGTACATTATCTGTAAACTTTTTGTTCTGAAAGCGAACTAATCCTTTAAGTAAAACTGTTAAGTGTTCATCTTTGTAAAGGACTATTAATGTAATTATTTCTCCATTTTAAACCAAACTTTTTTTTTATATAATATCTTACCTTGGATAGAGGAAACCACTCCCATTTCTTCACCTTTATTAACCAAATAACAAACAATTAGCCATTCAACATTTTTATATTACTGTATGTAGACAGTCATAAAAAGTTAAAAGTAAACTGGGTTGGTTAACTAGCAACAATCATTCTTTAATTTAAGCAACTTGAATTCACACATCGAACCTCACAGATACTGTTTAGTTAGTAATGATTTATGAAAGAATAGTTGTTTTAAAATAGCTTGAGGACAAAATGTAAACACATTAGCTTTACTGAGAACATACCATACATATGATTTAGGAGATGACAGTTTATTACATCTTAGAGTTAGGGTTGCTGCATGTTTACCCATTGGCATTGGTTCATATTGATTTTCTTCAGTGTCATTTGAGAAAAAAAAAAGAAGATGATCGAGGAGTTTTACAGACATACAGAGCAGGTCAACCTACTGCTGCCTTCCTTAAAGGATTAGTTCACTTTCAGAACAAAATTTACAGATAATGACCTCACTCCCTTGTCATCCAAGATGTTCAAAACTTTCTTTCTTTAGTTGTAAAGAAATTATGTTTTTAAGGAAAACATTTCTTTCCATATAATGAATATGTATGGTGTCTTTGTGTTTGAACTTCCAAACTGCAGTTTAAAAACAGCTTCAAAGGGCTTTAAATGACCACAGCCAATGAAGAAGGGTCTTATCTAGCGAAACAATCTGTCATTTTTTAAACAAATTGACAATTTATATACTTTTTCAATCAAACACCCTTTACAAAACAAGGCATTGTAGGATGATTTTGAAGTTGAAGACAAAAAATGGGAGAGATGGGAGTTTGACATACCCTAACTGTATTGACCCGGATCACACAGACTACGCATGCATATCGTATTTGAGGTCAAAAAGTACATACATTTTCAATTTGTTTAAAAAAATAACGATCGTTTCACTAGATAAGACCCTACTTTAATGACAAGGGGGTGAGTACATTATTTGTAAAGTTTGTTCTGAAAGTAAACTACTCCTTTTAGTAAAACTGTTAAGTCTTCATCATTGTAAAGCACTATTGATGTAATCATTTCTCTATTATAAACCAAACTTTTTTCTTCATAATCTTACCTCGGCCAGGGGAACCCCCTTCCAGTTTGTCAGCTTAATATTTAACCAAATAATAAACAATTAGCCATACAACATTTTTTTATACATTACTGTATGTTGACAGTTCTAAAAAGTTAGAAGTAAACTGGGTTGCTTAACTAGCCACAATCATTCTGTAATTGAATCCACTTGGATTCAGTTAGTAATGATTTATGAAAGAATAATTGTTTTAAAAGTAGCTTGAGGACAAAACGTAAACACATTAGCTTTACTGAGAACATACCATACATATGATTTAGGAGATGACAGTTTATTACATCTTAGAGTTAGGGTTGTTGCATGCTTACCCGTTGGCGCTGGATTATATTCCTTTTCTTCAGTGTCATTTGAGAAGAAAAAAAAAAGATTAACGAGTTATACAGACATATAGAGCAGGTCAACCTACTACTGCTTTTCTTAAAATGTACATCAAGTCTATCTAAAGGAAGCATTTTATTAGCTATTTATCCATCTGAAAATTCAGTGGGTCAGTAGTTACTGATGGATGATTAGATCAAATATTTGCAGCCAGGTCACCATGTATAATTGCAACAACTATAGTTCTGAAATAACAATAATGCTCAGTCATAAGAAATGTGTTTGAAATGTGGTATTTTGAAATGGAAAATTGTTTAAATAAGTTAAATGTCCATTGAATATCTCACTGTCATTTAATTATTGAATAGAACAGCATGTTTCACTGAAATAATGTGTTCAATAAAGTTGTATAATTGAAATGTAATATTTGTGCAGAGGATGTGGATTAAACTGCTAGATTTATATGTATTTATTTCGCAATCTCTTCGAGAATGTTTTGAAATGTCAGAGTTTGGTCTCAATAGACTTTCAATAAAGGAAGCGAAATGGCTCACATTTAATTCAAAATATCTTTTCTGTTCCCAAGAAGAGTTATTAATGACAGATTTTTCAATAGACACATCACTGTCCACTGGTATTATTGCTTTTAAAGTTCTTGTTATAGTTTTCTGGCCTATAGTCTTAAAGGGTTGTCCAGATTTTACGGAGTAATTTATGAATATGATGGGCATGTTATGCGTTCTGAATTTAGGGTAAAAAAAAATAAAAAAAAAGACATACCAGTTTCCTTTATCAAACAATTCAGAGACCCGAAATGTTCTAAAGAGAAAAAAAGTCATTAAATGTGACTGAATGACCCATAACAAGTATTTTATAGTAAGTTCCTGCCATGGCATAATTTTTGAAAGAAAATCAAATGCATACAAAGCCAAACTTACTTGGTATACATGTGCAGGTTTCATTAACACAGTCTGATGGAGGAAAAAAAATATGCAATTACACACACACACACACACATACATACACATATATATATATATATATATATATATATATATATATATATACATACACATATATATATATATATATATATATATATATATATATATATATATATATATATATATATAAATAATGTATAAAGACAATTGTTATTGACTGCACACTTTGCAATAATCAAAATCTTTGTTAGCACTGCACTTTATTATCCAACACAGTCCTACATTTTTTGAAAAATGCAATTATTAAAACAGGCTAAAATTAAAGATGAATACATACTGAATAAACTTTATAAAACTTTAAATAATCTCTTTTTTAAATAATACTAGAAATACACAGTGGTCTACATTGAGGCTGGAGAAAAGTAATCAAATTCATATTTAATACTCCTTCCAAAAAAATAAACTGTAAATTAAAAAAACAAAACAAAAGCAAAATAGCAAACCTACCATGAACAGACTTCAGGACTGCATAGACCAAGATGAAAGCAATGACACACAAAAGGACAAGGACACCAAATACAATCCCCACGGTCTGTCCTACATTTGATTCTTAAGAAAGAGAACATTGGTTACATAAAACAAATGCACTGCTAGAAAGCATTATCAGCCACCACAGAACCTCCAATGTCTGATACAGTATATCGCAATTAAGGTGTCCTTTGATTTTTATAATTTAAACATGAAATCAAAGTTTACACCATTTACTTTTTGATGTATTCTTGATGCATCTACACTAACTGTGCAACATTTTTTTTTATTACAAATAAATGAACCTAATAATGTTTAAATATTTGCTGTCTAAATATTTGTTGAATGTAAATATAGTTTCTAAATAGAAAAGCACCTAATATCAGCAATTAAATATAAAAAAAGGATCTGATTTTCTTCTTTGGAATCTAATATTGAAGTAATTTGCTGTCTTACCTTTAAACAGATCTCTCTCATAAACCGGATCACTGGTTTCCTCACTAGCATCATTCTTGAGTGTACATGTGTAGAAGTTTTCTGGATTTTTTGTGTTTTTAACTGTGATGAGCTCTCCTATCGGATGGTTCTTCGAGCCAATCAGTATTCCCTCAGTAGCGTTCTTCCAGATGATTGTTCCACTGTAGCCACATTTTAAATACACAACATCAGGGTTACTGATCCTCTCTATGTCTATCTTAGGTTTGGGGACCCGCACTGTGAAAAAAGAACAAATGAAAAAACGTATGATCTTCCAGTACACTGAGAAGTCTTTTTGGACTTTTTGCCTTTTCTTTGATAGGACAGTATTTAAACAGAAAGCAACATGGGAGAGAGAGGGGGGACAGGATCGGGAAATGTCTGCGAGCCGGGATGTCGGCTACATGCCAGCGGTTTTGGAAGTTAACGGGGAGGAGATTGTCGGTTCACAACAATTAAATAAAAGTCTAACTACCAGCACCTTTTCCATTTTTTTTGTTGTTCTTGTTGTTATGGAAATTACAGGTCTCGTTTTGCTCACTTGTCATTGGTCAGCTGTCAATAAGGCGCTTGATATAGAGCATTCTTTTCAGAAAAGCTGAACTTTTTTCAGCTTGAAAAGACACTCTTAGATGCTCGGTGGCGGTTAATAAAACACTGTTTACTCCATAGGATTATAAAACAGACGCTGGTAGTTAAAAAAAAAAAAAAAAAGTCAACTGTGAACATGCCCTAACATGGTACAATAATGGTATCAGAGAGTAATAATGTAGAACTCAGGAGTATGCTATATGTAATTGTCTACAATAAGATAAACATTGTTGTTTTAACAACGTGCAAGTTGATATAATTGAGTGTCACTTACTTCTGCAAAACAAAAAGACAAAAATATACCACTGAAGTCCAAGCATTCATTGTGTGATACTGCTTTTAACAGTTACAGACAATGGAAGAGCAGAACTGTAGCATATTTCAATATATCAATAATATCAATATATGTTTTAAACGAATTGTTTGAATGAATGAGTCAATATCTCATTGGTAAAGAGAGTAAACTGCTTCGTTCATAAATGAATCAGTCATTTGAATGAGTCAGCTGAACGGACTCAATAGCTCCTTTCACAAGCAATTCACTGGTAATGATACATGTTCTATAGTATATTAAATTCACAAATTTTACATAAAATTTGGCACAAAAATTGGCCTTTACAAAGGAAAAAAAAATAAACAAATGAACTGAATATGATGAAAAATTGTTACCCAGAAAAAAAAAAAATATATATCACAGAAAATATTAAGATATCATTTTTGTCAATAATGCAGACTCCTACGCTATATTTTAATACAAACCATAAGATAAAGGAGCACCATTGCACTACAGTATTTTTTAGCATATACAGTTGTGCTCAAAAGTTTACATACCCATTGCAGAATATGCAAAATGTTAATTATTTTAGCAAAATAAGAGTGATCATACAAAATGCATGTTATTTTATTTAGTACTGACCTGTATAAGATATTTCACATAAAATGTTTACATATAGTCCACAAGAGGAAATAATATTTGAATGTATAAAAATGACCCTGTTCAAACGTTTACATCCCCTTGATTCTTAATACTGTGTTGTTACCTGAATGATCCACAGCTGTTTTTTTTTTGTTTAGTTATAGTCATTCATGCGTCTCTTGTTTGTCCTGAACAGTTAAACTGTCTGCTGTTCTTCAGAAAAATCCTTTAGCTCCCACAAATTCTTTGGTTTTCCAGCATTTTTGTGTATTTGAACCCTTTCCAACTATGACTGTATGATTTTGAGATCCATCTTTTCACACTGAGGACAACTGAGGGACTCATATGCAACTATTACAGAAGGTTCAAATGCTCACTGATGCTCCAGAAGGAAAAACCATGCATTAAGAGCTTTGGGTAAGTTTAAAGTTTAGGGTAAATTTAACTTATTTTGTCTTCTTGGAAACATGCATATATCTTTTGTAGCTTCTGAAGGGCAGTACTAAATGAAAAAAAAAATATTTAGGCAAAATGAGCAAAAAGTACACATTTCCATTCTGTTGAAAAGTTCACACGCTTAATGCATGTTTTTTCCTTCTGGAGCATCAGTGAGTGTTTGAACCTTCTGTAATAGTTGCATACAAGTCCCTCAGTTGTCCTCAGTGTGAAAAGATGGATCTCAAAATCATACAGTCATTGTTGGAAAGGGTTCAAATACACGAAAATGCTGGAAACCAAAGAATTTGTGGGAGTTGAAGGATTTTTCTGAGGAACAGCAGGCAGTTTAACTGTTCAGGACAAACATGAGACTCATGAACAACTCACTAAATAAAAAAAACACAGCTGTGGATCATTCAGGTAACAACACAGTATTAAGAATCAAGGGTGTGTAAACTTTTGAACGAGGTAATTTTTATAATTTCAGCTGTTATTTTTTCTTGTGGACTATATGTAAACATCTTTTATGTGAAATATCCTATTCAGGTCAGTACTAAATAAAAAAATAACATGCATTTTGTATGATCACTCTTACTTTGCTAAAAGAATTAACATTTTGCATATTCTGCAAGGGGTATGTAAACTTTTGAGCACAACTGTACAATGGAAGTGCTACAGTAGTTCTAGGAGTACCTTGCAGTAGCATGTAAATACAATTTGTACATGAACTGTTTTTCTTTTTTTTTTTGCATGTGAGGCTAAGAAAAACCACCAAATTAATAATACGTGAACCTAGACCACGAAACCAATCGTAAGTAGCACAGGCATATTTGTAGCAATAGCCAACAACACATACATTTATCTTTCATGCCAAGAATCATTAGGATATTAAGTAAAGATCATGTTCCATGAATATATTTTGTAAATAATATCAATTTGTAAATATATCAAAACTTAATTTTTAATTAGCAATATGCATTGTTAAAAATACTCAGATTTTTTTCTGCATCCACAGATTCCAGATTGTCAAATAGCAGTACTGTGTCTCGATCAAATATTGTCATATCCTAACAAACCCATATATCAATGGAAAGCTTATTTATTCAGATGGTGTATAAATATCAGTTTAAAAAAAATGAACCCTTATGACTGTTTTTGTGGTCCAAGGACACATATGATGATGATTTAACAGTATTCATATGTATACATGTAATAATGATAATTATCAACTTACTTTCAATTTTCAGTGTAAATCTTTGTTCCTGCTCTTTGCTGTTGATGTCAATGGTATAAACTCCACTATGTATAAAATCTAGATTAGTTATAGTGATTTCTCCAGTTTTCTCATCAAGAGTTGTGATGTCTTTGAATCTCGGATTCGGGGTGCTAAAACCATCATCTTTATCCCATTCAATCGCCTTGACAACATCACTGCCGCTTCTGTGTTTCCATATAATGCTGGTAACAGGAGGATTTATGTTGGTTGGACGAAAAGACACTGTATCACCCACTGCTTTTGCCTGATCTTGACCTAATGAAATATGAAAGAATTTGTTAGTGAACATTCAACGAACACATTTCTGTTATTTACTTATTTTTTTTACGAACACATTTCTGTCAGTGCTGGTAGTTTCCGGACAGCACGTCAACAAAAAGTACCTAAAAGTAGCCTACAGTGTACAATATCTAGACGTAATATGTCATCTAAATATGATACAAAGGAAATAACATTGTACAAAATATGACGATTATATATGTATATGCATTAAAGTAACCATGATACAGACATCTGAATCGGAAACGTTAACATACACACCCTTTTTAAGTAGGCCTGGGTCGGAAACTAATCTCTTGAAATAATCCGGAAAAACTAGGTCATGACAGAGTCAGTCCGGAATATAATTATCTAAAAATACACCCAATCATTTGGTACTGTACATTAGACTACAACGCTATAATATCGTTTAAAACAAAACGAATTAACGAATTATCAAATTAGCTAAGAACAACCGGGCCGCGCCATTTTCGAGAAGATAATTATAAATAAGTTCTCTTACCTGAACCAGCTCCTGTACTGATGAATACGGCGCAGATGACGGCCGTCAGCCATCTTTGAAATGACATTTTAAGCCAAAACACACCTTTTACACCTTTATTCTGTATTTTCACTCGAAATGCGTTTCACAAACACGCTCCACTCGCCATTAAAGGCCAAGCCCTTAAAGCGGAAGAACAAAAACGAAACTAAAACTAATGTAGTCGTAGTATAATACTGACATCTAGTGGTCGATATTTGTTATTAAACGCGGGCCTAAGTATTACTAACCATTCTGAGTGCTTTTACTAACAAAAGTGAATTAATAAATACACACATATATAAATAATTTTGGCGTGATTTTAAAATGTATCCAACCTTAGATTTTTTTTATTTCGTTTCCATTTTTTTTATTTGCTGTGAACTTTATTCATGTCACTAAAGACAAATAAAACAACTTTTGAACCTGTATTTTTGTTTTACATAGATCTTACCAAAATGCCTTCACATTTACATTGACATCTTATGCAAAGCAGCAGACTGCATTTATGTAGACTGCCTCTGAAGTCAGAAATTATAATACCTACTAGTTTTTATTAAGAAAAAAATAGTTATGTAACCACATTCACTATAAACTAAAAAAATTAAATAAATAAAAAAGAATGCCTGTTGAGTCTTTGTATGCTGTTTTTTAATGAACCTTTTTAACTATATGACTAATAATAACATCATAATATATAGTAATATATTCAGTGACCAACATGGAGTGTTTTTCAAGATACAGTATATATAAAGCTAAATGAGGCAAATTAAAGTACATTTGAACTTGAACAAAGCAACATGCTGGTAATAATGCAGGCCCGTAGCCAGCCTAGCAGAAAAAAAGGACATTTTTCAATTTCCACCCATTTTGTATTTATTTATTTATGAGGTTCAAATAGTTCAAAAAGCCTGCTTCATTTTGGTGACTTCTCATGCACCAAGTTGTGCTGGATTAGCATGTCTGTTAGTATCTTAATAAGCATGGTTTCTGATGCACCAAAAATATTTACTACAATGTTGTCAAACTGCCAAGATCATGTATCACCTTCTTCAGTAAATATATACAAACACCTAAAGCATTAAGTTACTTAATGTGATAAATGCACATATCCTTTATACTGACACAATCTAATGTTGTTTGTTTGTATTTGTAAGATTTAAAAAAAAAAAAATCTGGGGTTAATGGTGGTGGGTGGGGGCTCACATCATGGTGATGTAAGATTTTGTGAGACAATGGTGTTTGGATATGTATGCCTCTAGTGGGGTCAGGGGGCAAAAAAATTGTAGACATTTTAACGTTAAATTCATTCATTTGGTGCACTTTAAAATTTAAAAAATAAGAGCTCCAACCCATGTTAGTGTGCAAATTGTTGCAGTGTAAATGGTTGCAATGACAACTGTGCAGTTTTCGTTGTAAAATGTACCTAATAAGTTTTACTGTTTTTACTGTGTTTGCGCTGTGCGTTCTCCGTCTATCGCAGTCATTGCTCTCAACTTGCTGATGTGCATATGTACTGCAGGTAGGTTTCTTGAAGCATCTTTGAGACGTTGCCACAGTTTCAGTTTTCTGAATTTAGTCTGTCTCAATTTGTTGTGTTTCTTCATATCATTCAGTGATGATGATGATAACAGATCTCTATGTGGAGCACTGACTGGTGTCAGACTCCTTGTGCAAAAAATAAATAAATAAATAAAAATCTCACTGGATTATTACAATTAATGGCAAAATGAATATTTGGAAATGTAAACTGATATTTTATACAGACACACTACAGCAAAAAATAGATATAATTGAGGCAAAAATCTGCAGAGGACTCTCAGTAAGCAGAGACAGAATCCAACAATGTCTTTTAAAGTTTTATTCTTTGCAAGGAGGTCAGACAGTCATACAGACACACAGGTTTCTGCAGAGTGTGACAAGGAGGGAGATTTTCGCTCCACTTTATATCGCTTGCCCACTAGGTTACATTCTTGGAACATCTGTGCTTCTCCACTAATGGACAGATAGTGAAATAACACTTCTATACATCATCCTTCTCACGCAAGCCTTACCCATATACCTGGCCCTTCATGACCCTTAGGTCACTTAAGAAGTGTCTCCCTATTCGTGGCTGGAGATCCTCCAACAGTTAAACATATATCTTAAGCATGCAAAAATCACCCACTATGATTTTTATTTCACTATATATATATATATATATGTGTGTGTGTGGATAATCCACCTATCATGAGGCTTAAAAGATTTTATTGCAGGACGTAAAAATTACGGTCATTCATTTTCGTCAGTTATGGTTTAAGATCTCTCTAAATTAAAATGAATAATTTTCTTATACAAATTAAAACATTTAATACTTTATGGCTTTAAATGTCGTTTTTATTTAAAAGAATACTAATTTAATTTTAAAAATAAATAACAGTCTTTCAAGGAAAGCCAATTTCCCAGTAAAATAAGTAATATATTTAAGATAAATTTAGTTTATACTAAGTATAGGTAAAGTCTATTAAAGGGGGGGTACAATGGTGTTTCGTGCATTCAGAGTTGTTTACAGTATTAAAGAGTTAGATTCTCATGCTAAACATGGCCAAAGTTAAAAAAAATTTTTTTGGACTAATGACAGAATTTCTGTGCCGAAAATCGTACTTACGGGTTGGTACAAGTTTCGGCTGTTTTTTTTTTTTTTTTTTCGATTGTGGCTTTAATGATGTAATCGGTGGTGGAACTCCTTATATGAGCATTTCTCCCGGAAAAGCACGCCCGCGCACACATAGAGCGCGCACATCAACGCGCTTCATTTGGCTGCATTGCTGCGTGGGACTCACACTGGAAGAATGTCTCTAAATAAGTTTGGTTTTGGTTGTAAGGCAAAGATAACTCCAGGGAAGAAACAGAGTTTTGCAAGCCTGTTTGTTGACAAACGTTTTATAAACGAGGCCCAGTTCGACGCTGGATTTGTACATTGTTTGATACTGAAAGATGGAGCGGTCCCAGCTATAAAAGATCCCGGTCATGATGCAGAACTGCAGATGGTAAGTGAAACGGCATCAAATGTCTGTTTTATTGGCAATCCCAGCGCGAGTGCTTGTCGAATTTAGCTCCGCCCGCAGCGCGCCTCCAGAAGCTCGGCTTTTTCCGGAGAAAATCGGAAAGCTGTATATTTCTTTTATAAATATGATAAACCTAAAGACTCTTTGGAGATATTAAGGATACAATACTACTCTATAGGTACTCAAGATTAACATGAGATTAGGTGAAACTGTGTATGTTATGTACCCTTTAACAAATTTACTGACATAATCGCTCAAAACATATTAACACACACATTTTGATTAAACTTTATTTGGACTACTACTTGTGTGTAGCAATTCCAGATCTGCACATCAAAAGATTTACACTGGAGACAGCGAGGACGGCTTTAAACATCACTTTTTTATTGATCCTGAAACACATGGAACTCTAAATCTGAAAATCACATTCACCATGGTTTCTCACAAAATTAACCAGGAGAGGAGGAGAAAACTTTCTTGCATCATGCCTGGTCAGCATCCAGTTGCTGTCTGAGGCGGACAACAATTACAACAACTTTGTTAACATTGTATACTTCAATACTTCATAGAACCACAATTATGCCTTCTGGGAGATAAATCAGTTGTACCTAATATAGCAAAAAATGCATTTACCCTTATTAAGATTGGCTGTATTACAGCTGCCAGGATGATTTTACGCAATTGGAAATGCCCCAAAACCCCAGATTTAAAAGAGTGGATTGATGGGATGATTGAAATTGCATCATATGAGTGCATGTTGGGAAGACTGCAGAGTGAGGGAGCAATGAAAAAAGTATGGGATCATTTTTGGCAGCATATAAAAATGGTGAAATGACTTCTGAACAGCTGTTTAATTTCCATGTTGTTGTTTTTTTTTTTTTTTTGTGACGTTGATGGTGACTAGTGGCTGAATATTTATTGTATGGAAAAGGAGAATATTGAATACCGTGATGTACAATTTTGATTGTTGAACAATAAAAAAAGTTGAGTTCAAAAAAACATTGTATACTTTATTTATGTTTTAATGAAGACAATTTAAATACAATTACAGGTATGTTTTTCCTTTCACATGCATTATTATCAATGAATGATGTATAAAATTATGTTCACACAAACCAGCATACAAACAATCCCCAAAATATCACGCGCATTCACAGCAATACTGAGGAACTACACATACCTGAAACACATGGGACACTTAATCAGAAAATCACATTCACCACACTATCCTCTCTCTTTCTCACCGATTGATTAGCTCCACGTGCATCAAACACAAATCACATACATTTCACAATATACAGAAATAAGTATAAATCGCATTTAGAACACATACTGTTTAGAACAGGGCTGTCCAAACTCGGTCCTGGAGGGCCGGTGTCCTGCAGAGTTTAGCTCCAACTTGCCTCAACACACCAGTCTGAAAGTTTCAAGTATGCCTAGTAAGAGCTTGATTAGCTGGTTCAGGTGTGTCTAATTGGGGTTGCAGCTAAACTCTACAGGACACGGCCCTCCAGGACCGAGTTTGGGCAGGCCTGGTTTAGAATTTAATGAATGAACACTTAATCACACCAAAAGGAGATGAGGAGAAAAATTTCTCGCATCTTGCCTCATAAGCAATTGCGTCCAATTTGCCTAAAATAAGTTTTAATGTCACTATTGATGAGGATTGTATGATCTTTAAATCATTTTGATCTTTAAATGCAAAATATTTAAAGTGCACCTTAAGTATAATTGCAATAGTTCCACTTTATTCCCATTACATCAAATATACTTAAGTATATCTTTAGTTGGATTTCAGCACTACTTCCACACAATTAAAGTGCATTAGGTACAAAATGAGTTGTTCTAATTGAACAGACTGTAAGAATACCAGTTTAGTATAAACTGAACTAAAAGTACAATTGCAGGGTATTTTTATTATGTGCACAATATTTAAATGTATTTGTAGTACACTTAGCAAGAAATACATTTAGTTTAAATACATTTTAGTGTATTTATTTTTTACTAGGGTATATAATTAAGCATTTTTAAGAATTATTACTAAATAAATGCTATTGTATCTCATTGCTCACATACAGGCTTTGTAGTAAACCAAAAACACGGTTACGACTTTTCATGTTGTTTTGTAGATGTATGATTATTAATGTTTATTTATATCTTTCTGTCGGATGAATTATTTTCTTTTTATTGTCAAAAAATTTGAAATTATCATCATCATCATCATCATCATCGTCGTCAATAAATTTAAAGGACATTTTCATCAAAAAACACAACCAAAAACAACTGCATTATAAAAACCACCACAACAAGTACTTAAGTCATGTTGTGACCAAATTGCTTGACTAAAAGACACAAACTATGACTAAAAGAAAAATCTGTGGAAAAATAAACACTGGGACAGAATCAGCTGTGTTCTTCACATCTTCACCTAATGAATAAAACATGAGAAATTATGTTAATGAAACAAGCAAGCAAGCAAGTCTATGTTAGTACGACATGCTTTTTAGATGATCACTAGAACAATTTACAACAGTGAATATATATGTAATTCTTTCAAATAAATGATATTTGCTTTGATTTTTTATTTAATGTAATAGCATTTAGACATTTTTAAGAGTGATATAGGTGTCCAAATACTACTGACTTCTAAAGAAAGGTGCATCTAAGTACCACCGAAAACCACCCAAAATTAAACAGACTCACAGTGATTTTCCTCATTAGTAAATAATGAAGTAAACTGCTGTCTTACCTTTAAACAGATCTCTCTCATAAACCCGATCACTGGTCTTCTCACTCACATCATTCTTGAGTGTACATGTGTAGAAGTTTGTTTGATTTCTTGTGTTTTCAACTGTGATGAACTCTCCTGGCAGATGGTTTTTCGAGCCATTCAGTGTTTTTCCAGCAGCGTTTTTCCAGATGATCGTTTCACTGTAGCGACATCTTAAATTCACAACATCAGGGTTACTGATCCTCTCTATTTCTGTCTCAGGTTTGGGGACCGGCTCTGTGAAAAAAAACAAAACAAAAACAAAACAATGAAAAAAACTTATGATCTTCCAGTACACTGAGAAAGCAAAATAAAATCAAACACAACTACAACAGCCATGCAAAAACAGTTGTGACATGAACATGGTACAATAATGGTATCAGGAAGTAATAAAGTAGTACTTGGGGGTATGCTATATGTAATTGTCTACAATAAGATAATAATTATTGTTTTAACAATGTGCAAGTTGATATAATTGAGTTTGTCAATCACTTCTTTTTCAAAAAAAAAAAAACAGAAACAAATATACACCACTGAAGTCCAAGCATTGTGTGATGTAGCTATTAACAGTTACATATTAATATACCACTTATTTCTTAATTTATTTTTCTATATATCTTTGTCTATTTATATTTAAATATGTATATTTTTTATTCTCATCTTATTTGTGTTTTTCTTATTGTCCGTGTTGTTGTTGTATACTGGAAGCTACTGTCACAAAAACATATTCCTTGTATGCGCAAGCATACTTGGCAATAAAGCTCTTTCTGACTCTGATCCTGATTACAGACAATGCAAGAGCAGAAACGTATCATATCTCAGAGAAACACATAGGGTTTTTTGTTACTGAATTAAAGGGAGAGTTCACCCCAAAATGAAAATTTTGTCATTAATCACTTACCCCCATGTCGTTCCAAACCTGTAAAAGGTTCGATCGTCTTCGGAACACAATTTAAGATATTTTGGATGAAATCCGGTAGCTTTTTGACTGTCCCATTGACTGCCAAGTAAACAAAACTGTCAAGGCCCAGAAATGTATGAAAGACATTGTCAAAATAGTCCATCTGCCATCAGTGGTTCAACCATAATTTTACGAAGCTACGAGAATACTGTGTGTTGTGGCTGACACAGAACAGCGTATGTTGTTTATGTCCAGTGGATACTTTCCAAAATGGCACTACGGTGACATAGAGGAGACGAATTGTTGACTGAAGTCATTATTTTTGTTTTCTTTGCTTACAAAAAGTATTCTCGTAGCTTCGTAAAATTACGGTTGAACCACTGATGGCAGATGGACTATTTTGACAACATCTTTCATATGTTTCTGGGCCTTACTTGGTAGTCAATGGGACAGTCAAAAAGCTACCAGATTTCATTCAAAATATCTTAAATTGTGTTCCGAAGACGAAGAACCTTTTAAGGGTTTGGAACGACATGGGGTTAAGTGATTAATGACAACATTTTCATTTTGCGGTGGAGTAACCCTTTAATATCAATATATGTTTTAAACTAATTGTTTGAGTGAATGCGTCAACATCCCATTCGTAAAAAAAGTAAATAGCTAGTCCTAAATGAATCAGTCATTTGAATGTCTTAATAGCTCCTTTCACAAGCAATTCACCGGTTCATCTCTCTTTAAAAATGTATTTGTATCAGGCTCTGATGTATAGGTTTCTACCAAAGTACCTTCTACAAAGGTAAAAATAAATAAATAAATAAATAACTAATAGGCAAGCAAAAAGCACCCCTTAATGGAAATGCTTTGTCATGATCCATGTCTGGTTTTCCTGTGTCTGTGTTCAAGTTTTACTTTTTAGTTCTATGTCCTTATTGTTGCCGTTTCTCTTCTGCTCTGCTCCTTTTGTTGTCATGGACACTCACATTGAACCACACCCATTTCTGATTAATTCATTGCTTCAGCTTCCAGTATAAATAGTTCTTGTGTTCACCTTGTGCTTGGCCTTTTGTTGAATGTCTGTGACGTTTGTAATCTGTTCCTTGTTGGATTATTTATCAACTCCTGCACATAGATCTCTATCTCAGTTTACCTCATCTAGTCTCTGCAGCATTACATGTTTATGTGTCACTTTTGTGAACTAATGTGGCAGTGAACTAAGAACTACACCGTATATGTTGAAAATTATTGTTACCCAGAAAAAAAATAAAAAATAATAAAATATCATTTTTGTCAATAAAGCACACCCCATACACTGTATTTTAATACAAACCATAACATAAAGAAGTACCATTGTACTATAGTATTTTTTTTAACATATACAATGGAAGTGCCACAGTGGCATGGAAATACAATTGGTACATGAATTTTACAACTGTACATTGTATCATCATGCCACTGTTTTTCTTTGTTGCTTTTTTTTTTTTTGCATGTGAGGCTAAGTAAAAACAACCAAATTAATAATATTTGACCCTGGATCACAAAACCATTCGCAAGTAGCAAAATACATCTTTAACAATAGACCACAATTCATTGAATGGGTGAAAATGATCATTTTTTTCTATTATGTTCCATGAATATATTTTGTAAATAATATCCATATGTAAATATATCAAAACTTAATTTTTAATTAGTAATATGCATTGTTAAAAACTTCAGTTACGACTTCAAAGGCAATTTTCTCAATATTCAGATTTTTTTTCTGCATCCACAGATTCCAGATTGTCAAATGGTTGTACTGTGTCTTGACCAAATATTGTCATATCCTAACAAACCACACATCAATGGAAAGCTTATTTATTCAGATGGTGTATAAATATCAGTTTCAATAAAATTGATCCTTATGACTGTTTTTATGGTCCACGGTCACATATGATGATAATTTAACAGTATTCATATGCATGTATATGTATATAATGATAATTATCAACTCACTTTCAACTTTCAATGTAAATCTTTTTTCCTGCTCTTTGCTGTTGATGTCAATGGTATAAACTCCACTATGTATGAGAGTTAGATTAGTTATGTTGATGTGTCCAGTTGTATTATCAAGAGTTGTGATGTCTTTGAATCTCGGATTCGGGATGCTAAAACCATCATCAATATCCCATTCGATCGCCTTGATAACATCACTGCCGCTTCTGTGTTTCCATATAATGCTGGTGAAGGGAGGATTTATGTTGGTTGGACGAAAAGTCACTTCATCACCCACTGCTTTTATCTGATCTTGACCTAATGAAATATGAAAGAATTTGTTAGTGAACATTCAGCGAACATATTTATGTCGGTACTGGTAGTTTCCGGACAGCACATCGACAAAAAAGTACCTACAAGTAGCCTACAGTGTACAATATCTGGCTGTAATATAACATCTAAATATGATACAAAGGAAATACCATTGTACAAAATATTACGATTATATATGTATATGCATTAAAGTACAGACATCTGAATCGGACTAATTTACACACCCTTTTTAAGTAGGCCCTGGGTCTGAGGCTAATAACTTGAAATAATCTGGAAAAACTAGTCCACGACAGAGTCTGTCGGGAATATAATTATCTAAAATACAACCAATCATTTGGTACTGTACATCAGACTACAACACTGTAATATCTTTATTATTATTATTATTATTCAGTTCCATCATCAAACATAAGTACAAGGCAAATATAGGCAAAACTGCACATCTCAAATTATGCAAAAAGAACAACAACAGGAACAAAACAACAGACAAACAAAAAAACTAGAATAATAACAAAAAAAAAAAAAAAAAAAGTTCCAGGGCAGTTACATAAATTTGAAAAGGTTTAGAATTGATTTTGTTTTTATGAGCTTCTTATTTTGAGATCTCATATTAGAAAGCGTTTCAAAGTGAATTTTAAGGTGTTACAAAATGTAATATATGATGGTTTCTTTTGAGTTACTTTTGATTTGAGAATATAAAACTTTGCCTTTCTGCCTTACTTAATAAAATTCTTCATTAAGATCTCTTGCCAACCATGAATTATACCTCTTTTGCATTCTTTCAATAACACGCATAACATTTGAATTAACCATTGCATCAGTATTTTTAGGATTTTAATTCCCAAATAGTTTACCGTACTTGGATATTACACACAGTGGATAGATTATAATTTTTAAGCTGTAGGATCTCACATTTAGACAGATTTAAACTCAAGCCAGAGAATTTTGAAAAATGATTAATGACATTCTTCATTCATTCAAGAACCATTTCCAAGAAAAATTGTGTAATCAGCAAGTTTTGATATTTTAATTTGTTTTTCATTGATTTAAATACTTGACTACAACCAAGAAAAAGAATGCAGAAATTGGACAACCTTGCCAGATGCCTTGATTTATTTTAAATCTAGGAGATGTTCCATTGGCAAGTTTGATAGAACTATTGCTACCACATTACATGGTTCTTATACTTTTGACAAAATATTGTCCGAAACCAAAGAATTTTAATGAATGAAATATAAAAGTATGGCTTACTTTATCAAAAGCTTTTCTAAAATCCAGAAAAAATATTAAAGGGTCTCCATTTAATAAATAACTATATTGTACTAAATCAATAACTAAACGAATATTAGAGGAGATGTGGCAACTTTTCATGAATCCACATTGAGTTTCATCAATTATCTCATTTAATCCATTTTTCATACGCTTTGCAAAAACTGATGCCATAATTTTATAATCATTATTTAGATATTATTGAGATAGGTCACCAATTTTCTAATAATAGGATATCTTTTTGACGTTTGGGGATCAAGGTGATATAGCACCTTGTCTAAGTGATGTAGGTAAGGACTCTTTATTGATGGCCTCTTCATATACCACTAAAAGAAATTTAGATATATCATTTAGAAAAGCTTTATACAATTCTGATGTAGGCCCATCATTTCCAGGGGAACTGTTGTTTTCAGAGCTTTTAAACAGAATTCTATTTCATTTAGAGAAAGGTTTTGAGAACTCTCTGTTTTACTTTCTAAAGACAATGTTTTTGGATCTTTTACAGATTTAAAAAGAATTGCATTGTCTTGATCTTCACCTGAAGAATAGATATCTGCGTAATATTTAACAATAACAAATTCAGAAATCATGCCTAGATCGCCAGTAACATTAACTTTTAATTTTCAAATTAAATTTAATTCTGCATTCCTTTTCTCAAGACTAAAAAAGTATTTGCTGTTTCTTTCACCTTCTTCCATCCACTTCCTACACTAATATTAGTCTGTCTCTTGCTTATTCCAAGGTTATCGTTGCCACTCAGATCCAGTCCGTATCCAGATGCTGGATCAGCATCTACAGATGACCTCTAAAGTTACAAATTGTTTGTTTGTTGGACAGAGGAGAACTGACCCCCTGACTGAGCCTGGTTTCTCCCAAGGTTTTTTTCTCCATTTCTGTCACCGATGGAGTTTTGGTTCTTTGCCGCTGTCGCCTCTGGCTTGCTCAGTTGGGGACACTTAATTTCCAGTGAAATTGTATAATAATTGAACTGAGCTGGATGATAGCGTCACTGAATTAAATGATTAACTCGCTTTAACTGGAAAATGGTAACCATTTCCTTTTGCATTACTGGCACACTACCTTCCTTGATACTGTAAAACTGCTTTGACACAATCTGTATTGTAAAAAGCGCTTTATAAATAAAGGTGACTTGACATGAATTGACTTCCTTCTAGATCTTACAAAGGAATCTCTGGCTTTTTCCTGATAGATATGGTCTAACACTTCCTGCAAATTTTCTAAGTCATCACTACTGGATGGGTAGGTACAGTCATGTGAAAAAGTTAGTACACCCTATTGAATTCCATGGTTTTCTGTATCAGGACATCATAAAAAATATCTGTTCCTTGGCAAGTCTAAAAATGTTGGAGAATAATTGACAAGCCATGTGTGACAAAGTTAGGACACCCTTACTCCTAACACAGGATTTAAGAGGGTAAATAGCAGTTAGGCGCTGCTAATCAAATGCATTTGATTAACTGATATTCAGCAAGAGTTAGCACATCTATAAAAGCAGACATTTTGGCAGTTTGCTGGACTGGAGCTTTTTAACACAATGCCAAAGAGAAAATACATCAGCAATGATCTTGGAGAAGCAATTGTTGCTGCCATCTATCTGGGAAAAGTAACACAGCCATTTCCAAACAATCTGAAGTCCATCTTACCAGTGAGGAAGATTACCCACAAGTGGAAGACATTCAAGACAGACACCAATCCTCCCAGAAGTGGACGTCCCAGGAAGTTCACCCCAAGATCTGACCATGCAATACTCAAAGAACTGGCAGACAACCCAAGAACTTCACCACAGACTCGACAGTCCTCAGTTAACATTTTAAATTAAAAAGTTCATGACAATTATAATTAGAAAAACATGGGACAAGTATGGCATTTTTGGAAGGCTTGGCAGAAGAAACCTCTTCTATCTAAAAAAGCATGGCTGCATGGTTTAGGTTTACAAAGTTGCATTTGAACAAACCATAAGACTTCCAAAACAATGTCCTTTGAACAGATGAGACCAGAGTGGAGATGTTTGGCCTTAATTCACAGCCACAAGTTTGGTGAAAACCTCTAGAGCATATCAGCACAAACACCTCATATCAAAAGTCATACATGCAGGTGGATGGCTGATGATTTTGGGCTTGTTTTGTAGACACAGGACCTAGGGACCTCACAGTCATTGAGGCTACATTGAACACCTCTGTATACCAAATTATCCAAAGTCAAATATGAGGCCATCCGTCTGACTGCTTGACCAAAATTGGGTCATGCAACAGGTGATATGCAACGATGTGAGAGACTGATGAAGTCATACAGGAAATTATTTCCTCAAGTTATTACTGCTAAAAGTGGATCAACAAGCAATTGAATCATAGGTTGTCCTAACTTTGTCACACATGGCTTTTCCATCTTGGCTTTATTTTTGTTAAATAACTAATGAAATGGTGAGATTTGTCATGTCATGTTGTTTATCTGAGAATTTTTGTTTCCAAAAGTTACGACCTGCCAAGGGCCAGATAATGTTTTATTACTTCCTGATACAGAAAACCATGGAATTCAATAGGGTGTTCTAACATTTTCACATGACTGTATATCAAGTTAAATGTGAAATCTCTTTGATTATTTCATAAATACGTGTTCTTTTTTTCGTGGGCAGGTTTTTCCCAAATTGAATGCTACATATCTCAAACTTTATTAGTTTCCAAGCCACGCTGTATCCCTTCCTAATATTTGCCTGTATCCAATATATATTTATTAATGTTTGGATATGCTTCACATAATCTTGATGGTGCAAAAAAGAATTATTTAGTTTCCAATAGCCATTTCTTAAATTACACTGGATATATTCAATTTAATAGTTAAAGTGAAAACTTTGTGATCAGTTAGGCAGAGGAAATGCTAATAGAAGAGGAAATGTTTGTATGCAAAACCTGTTTTTCTACTTTCTACTTTATTGTTCAATGTAAACTGTCGAATAAAGGGTTTATATATGTCCATATGTCTATAATGGAGATATATAAATTATGAGTGGGATTCTTGTAAAGAAAAGGGTGGTGGTGGTGGGCGGCGGGGATAAATTAAGTAGACTATGTATGAAAAAGAATGAAGAGGGTTTGAACTATCCTCTGTGTAAAGTAAACGAATCAAATTAGCCAAGACCGACCGCCGCGCCATTTCCAAGAAGATAATAATGAATATGTTTTCTTACCTGAAACAGCTCCTGTACTGATGAATACGGCGCAGGTGACGGCCGCCATGTATCTTTGAAGTGACATTTTAAGACAAAACACAGCTTTCGCACCTTTCTTCGGTACTCTCACTCGGAATGCGTTTCACAAACACGCTCGCCTTGCAATTAAAGGACAAACCCTAATGAGGAAGTTCAAAAACGAAATTTATGGTGCGTTTCCAATACAGCGTTAAATCCGCTGGGAACACTACAACGCCGCTGCTTAGGCGTGTCAAATTTAGGGCAGAGCACGCCAATGAAAACAATGTTTACACCCTGTTTGCCTTTCATCTTCTTCTTTTAACGGCGATTTGCAAACTAAACACATTATCATATAATGAAAGCATGCAAAGTGCATTTACTTTCATTCATATATATATATATATATATATATATATATGAATGCCTGTTGAGTCTTTGGTCTTTGTATGCTGTTTTTAATGAACCTTTTTAACTATATGACTAATAGTAACATCATAATATATAGTAATATATTCAGTGACCAACATGGAGTGCTTTTCCAGATATATAAAGCTAAATGAGGCAAATTAAAGTACATTTGAACTTGAACAAAGTAACGTGCTGGTAGTAATGTGTTGTGAGTTCTCATTGTGCATTAGAGAAAAATGAATAACTTCCTTAGTAAATAAGTAATAGATTTAAAATGCATCTATTTAATACTAAGTATAGTTCAAGTCTATTAACAAATTTACACAATGCACATTTCCTGATATTAAGCCTAAAATAGGTTTTAATGTCACTATTGATGAGGATTGTTTGATCTTTAAATCATTTTGATCTTTAAATGCAAAATATTTGAAGTGCTCCTTAAGTATAATTGCAATAGTTCCACTTTTTTCCCATTACATCAAATATATTTAAGTATATCTTTAGTTGGATTTCAGCACTACTTCCACACAATTAATGTGCATTAGGTACAAAAGACAGGTTATTTATATTAATTGCATAATATGTAAATGTATTTGTAGCATACTTGGCATGAAATGTATTTTAAATATATTTAATTAAGCATTCTTAAAAATTATTACTAATAAATATTTACTATGGTATCTCATTATCACAAACTGCTCAAGGCTGCCACATACAGGCTTTGTAGTAAACCAATAACATTGTTACAACATTTTATGTTGTTTTGTAGATGTATGATTAATAAATGTTTATAGATTTTTTGAAAATGTTTGGTTAAAGGTCAGTTACAGTTTGACACATTTCTGTTGGATATATTGTTTTCTTTTTATTGACAAAAATTGTGGAATTAAATAAATGAATGACATAACAAAATACTGACTAAATTTAAAGGACATTTTCATCAAATGTTGCAAAAATGGTCCGTATACCATGATACTGAAAAAACACAACCAAAAACAAATGCAATATAAAAAACACTACTTTACTGAGAAACTGCAAAGGTTTCAGCCACAACAAGTACTTATAGTCATGTTGTGACCTAACTGTTTGATTAAAAAACACAAACAATGACTAACAGAAAAATCTGTGAAGAAATAAACACTGGGCCAGAATCAGCTGTGCCTGGATGAAATGAAGTGGCTTTCATCACATGTCACCTAATGAATAAAACATGAGAAATTATGTTAATGAACCTTTAAACAAACAAGTCTCTGTTAGTACGACATGATTAGTGTTTACATGACCACTAGAACAATGTACAGTAGTGAATATGAAAATAAGTCTTGTATATAGTCATTCTTTTAAATAAATTATATTTGCTTTGATTTTTTATTTAATGTAATGATATTCAGACATTTTTAAGAGTGACATAGGTGTCATTTAAGTACCACCGAAAGCCACCCCAAATTAAACAGACTCACAGTGATTTTTCTAATTAGTAAATAATCAAGTAAACTGCTGTCTTACCTTTAAACAGATCTCTCTCATAAACCGGATCACTGGTTTCCTCACTCACATCATTCTTGAGTGTACATGTGTAGAAGTTTTCTGGATTTCTTTTGTTTTCAACTGTGATGAACTCTCCTGGCGGTTTTGCCAGGTTTGTCGAGCCATTCAGTGTTTCTCCAGCAGCGTTCTTCCAGATGATTGTTTCACTGTAGCGACATCTTAAATACACAGCATCAGGGTTACTGCTCCTCTCTATCTCTATCTCAGGTTTGGGGACCGGCACTGTGAAAGAAACAATGAAAAAATGTATGATCTTCATCAATGTATTGCTGAGAAAGCAAAATAAATTCAAACAAAACTACAACAGCCATGCAAAAAGAGTTGTCACATGAACATGGTACAATAATGGTATCAGAGAGTAATAATGTAGTACTCGGGGTTGTGCTATGAGTAATTGTCTACAATAAGATAATAATTGTTGTTTTTTACATCATGCAAGTTGATATAATTGAGTTTGTCACTCCTGAAAAAAAACATAAAAGTGTATTATTGTTCTAACTGAGGTAATATATTAAATTCACAACTTTACAAAGGTAAATAATAATAATAATAATAGGCAAGCAAAAAGCATGCCTTAATGGAAATGTTTATATGTGTCACTTCTGTGAACTAATGTGGCGTTGAACTAAAAACCGAATATGATGAAAAATTATTGTTACCAAGAAAAATCACAGAAAATATTAACATATCATTTTTGTCAATAATGCACACTCACTGTATTTTAATACAAACCATAACATAAAGTAGCATTGTACTACAGTATTTTTTAGCATATACAATGGAAGTGCCACAGTAGTTCTAGGAGTACCTTGCAGTAGTATATAATTCAATTTGTACATGGACTGTTTTTCTTTGTTGCTTTTTTTTGCATGTGAGGCTAAGAAAAACAAGCAAATTAATAATACGTGACCCTAGATCACAAAACCACTAATAAGTAGCACAGGCATATTTGTAGCAATAGCCAAAAATCAGGATATTAAGTAAAGATCATGTTCCATGAATATATTTTGTATATAATATCCATTTGTAAATGTATCAAAACTTAATTTTTAATTAGTAATATGCACTGTTAATAACTTCAGCTAGACAACTTTAAAGGCAATTTTCTCAATATTCAGATTCCCACAGATAACAGATTCCAGATTGTCAAATAGGTGTACTGTGTCTCGACCAAATATTGTCATATCCTAACAAACCATACACCAATTGAAAGCTTAATTATTCAGATGGTGTATAAATCTCAGTTTCACAAAATGGACCCTTATGACTGTTTTTGTGGTTCAGGGTCACATATGATGATGATTTAACAGTATTCATATGTATACATATAATAATGATAATTATCAACTCACTTTCAATTTTCAAAGTAAATCTTTTTTCCTGATCTTTGCTGTTGATGTCAATGGTATAAACTCCACTGTGTATGAGAGCTAGATTAGTTATAGTGATTTTTCCAGTTGTCTTATCAAGAGTTGTGATGTCTTTGAATCTCGGATTTGAGATGCTAAAACCATCCTCAATATCCCATTCAATTGCCTTGACAACGTCACTGCCGCTTCTGTGTTTCCAGATAATGCTGGTAATCAGAGGATTTATGTTGGTTGGACGAAAAGACACTGTATCACCCACTGCTTTTGCCTGATCTTGACCTAATGAAATATGAAAGAATTTGTTAGTGAACATTCAACAAACACATTTCTGTTGGTAAAGGTAGTTTCTGGACAGCAGGTCAACAAAAAAGTACCTAAAAGTAGCCTATAATAGGGTACAATATCTGGACGTAATATGACAGCTAAATATGATACAAAGGAAATACCATCGTACAAAACATGATGATTAACGTTATATATGTATTAAAGTAACCATGATACAGACATCTGAATCTGACTAATTTACACGCCCTTTTCAAGTAGGCACTCGGTCTGAGGCTAATAACTTCACAAACTTTACAAATTATGCAAAAAGAACAACAACATGAACAAAACAAACAACAAACAAAAAGTAGAATAAATTAATAAAATAAAATGGATAAAAGTTCCAGGGCAGTTACATAAATTTGAAAAGCTTTAGAATTTATGTTTTTATGAGCTTCTTATTGTGAGATCTCATATTAGAAAGCATTTCAAAGTAAATTTTAAGGTCAGTGTTACAAAATGTAATATATGATGGTTTCTTTTGAGTTACTTTTGATTTGTGAATATAAAACTTTGCTAACATAATTAAAAGATTAATCACATAAGTCTGCTTATTAGAAAAATATGGGTTTTGAAAACAAAGTAAAATATCATGAGAATCTAAATTAAGGGCTTTGCTTAATTTCTTTGTTATGTCGATTTTAAAGTCAATCCAAAATGAAATGGCAAAATGGCAATAGAAAAATAAATGTTCAAAATCTTCAGTGTTTATCTTACAATGTGAATAATTTTGTACAGTACTTTTTTAATTTATTAGAAATTACATTTTGATATGGTAATGTCCAAATACTAAGCCAAGATAAACAATTAGGTTTAAGCCTTCTTGATTTACATAGAGGATTGGATCCAAAATTAAAGGAGTTTCTTATAAAACTGTTATTAAAACGTTTGTCAAAAAAGGAAAGACCACTTACAAAAAGCTGGCGATTTTGTAGGGTTGTATTATTAGTATTTGCATCTGAGAATTGGTTAAAATTATTATGCCATTGGGAATAGCCTTAATTACTTTGTTGAATTCTTTTTCGTCAAAAAATGGACCCTTATGTTTTTGTGGTTCAGGGTCACATATGATGATGATTTAACAGTATTCATATGTATATATATATATATATATATATATATATATATAAAGGTCCTTCTCAAAAAATTAGCATATTGTGATAAAGTTCATTATTTTCTGTAATGTACTGATAAACATTAGACTTTCATATATTTTAGATTCATTACACACAACTGAAGTAGTTCAAGCCTTTTATTGTTTTAATATTGATGATTTTGGCATACAGCTCATGAAAACCCAAAATTCCTATCTCAAAAAATTAGCATATTTCATCCGACCAAAAAAAGAAAAGTGTTTTTAATACCAAAAAAGTCAACCTTCAAATAATTATGTTCAGTTATGCAGTCAATACTTGGTCGGGAATCCTTTTGCAGAAATGACTGCTTCAATGCGGCGTGGCATGGAGGCAATCAGCCTGTGGCACTGCTGAGGTGTTATGGAGGCCCAGGATGCTTCGATAGCGGCCTTAAGCTCATCCAGAGTGTTGGGTCTTGCGTCTCTCAACTTTCTCTTCACAATATCCCACAGATTCTCTATGGGGTTCAGGTCAGGAGAGTTGGCAGGCCAATTGAGCACAGTAATACCATGGTCAGTAAACCATTTACCAGTGGTTTTGGCACTGTGAGCAGGTGCCAGGTCGTGCTGAAAAATGAAATCTTCATCTCCATAAAGCTTTTCAGCAGATGGAAGCATGAAGTGCTCCAAAATCTCCTGATAGCTAGCTGCATTGACCCTGCCCTTGATAAAACACAGTGGACCAACACCAGCAGCTGACATGGCACCCCAGACCATCACTGACTGTGGGTACTTGACACTGGACTTCAGGCATTTTGGCATTTCCCTCTCCCCAGTCTTCCTCCAGACTCTGGCACCTTGATTTCCGAATGACATGCAAAATTTGCTTTCATCCGAAAAAAGTACTTTGGACCACTGAGCAACAGTCCAGTGCTGCTTCTCTGTAGCCCAGGTCAGGCGCTTCTGCCGCTGTTTCTGGTTCTGGTGGCTTGACCTGGGGAATGCGGCACCTGTAGCCCATTTCCTGCACACGCCTGTACACGGTGGCTCTGGATGTTTCTACTCCAGACTCAGTCCACTGCTTCCGCAGGTCCCCCTCTCGTTGTGCAGCGTTTTCTGCCACACTTTTTCCTTCCCACAGACTTCCCACTGAGGTGCCTTGATACAGCACTCTGGGAACAGCCTATTCGTTCAGAAATTTCTTTCTGTGTCTTACCCTCTTGCTTGAGGGTGTCAATGATGGCCTTCTGGACAGCAGTCAGGTCGGCAGTCTTACCCATGATTGCGGTTTTGAGTAATGAACCAGGCTGGGAGTTTTTAAAAGCCTCAGGAATCTTTTGCAGGTATTTAGAGTTAATTAGTTGATTCAGATGATTAGGTTAATAGCTCGTTTAGAGAACCTTTTCATGATATGCTAATTTTTTGAGATAGGAATTTTGGGTTTTCATGAGCTGTATGCCAAAGTCATCAATATTAAAACAAAAAAAAGGCTTGAACTACTTCAGTTGTGTGTAATGAATCTAAAATATATGAAAGTCTGTTTATCAGTACATTACAGAAAATAATGAACTTTATCACAATATGCTAATTTTTTGAGAAGGACCTGTATAATGATAATTATCAACTCACTTTCAACTTTCAACATAAATCTTTCTTCCTGCTCTTTGCTGTTCATGTCAATGGTATAAACTCCACTATGTATGAGAGCTAGATTAGTTATAGTGATGTGTCCAGTTTTCTCATCAAAAGTTGTGATGTCTTTGAATCTCGGATTCGGGATGCTAAAACCATCATCAATATCCCATTCAATCGCCTTGATAACATCACTGCCGCTTCTGTGTTTCCAGATAATGCTGGTGAAGGGAGGATTTATGTTGGTTGGACGAAAAGACACTGTATCGCCAACTGATTTTGCCTGAAATTGACCTAATGAAATATGAAAGAATTTGTAAGTGAACATTAAACGAACACATTTCTGTCAGTATTGGTAGTTTCCAGACAGCACGACAACAAAAAAGTACCTAAAAGTAGCCTGCAATGTACAATATCTGGACATAATATGACAGCTAAATATGATACAAAGGAAATATCATCGTACAAAACATGATGATTAACGTTATATATGTATTAAAGTAACCATGATACAGACATCTGAATCTGACTAATTTACACGCCCTTTTCAAGTAGGCACTCGGTCTGAGGCTAATAACTTCATAAACTTCACAAATTATGCAAAAAGAACAACAACAGGAACAAAACAAACAACAAACAAAAACAAACAAAAAGTAGAATAAATTAATAAAATAAAATGGTTAAAAATTCCAGGGTAGTTTCATAAATTTGAAAAGCTTTAGAATTTGTTATGTTTTTATGAGCTTCTTATTGTGAGATCTCATATTAGAAAGCATTTCAAAGTCAATTTTAAGGTCAGTGTTACAAAATGTAATATATGATGGCTTCTTTTGAGTTACTTTTGATGTGTGAATATAAAACATTGCTAAGATAATCAAAAGATTAATCACATAATGTCTGCTTATCATGGGTTTTGAAAACAAAGTAAAATATCATGAGAATCTAATTTAAGGGCTTTGCTTAATTTCTTTGTTATGTCTATTTTAAAGTCAATCCAAAATGAAATGGCAAAACGGCAATAGAAAAATAAATGTTCAATATCTTCAGAGTTTATCTTACAAAAGGTTGGCACAAACACTCTGAATATATCTGCTAAGTTACATTCACAGAGTAACATCTGTGAATAATTTTGTACAGTACTTCAGTACTTTTACTTTATTAAAAATTACATATTTATATGACAATGTCCAAATACTAAGCCGAGATAAACAATGAGGTATAAGCCATTTTGATTTACATGGAGGATTGGATCCAACATTAAAGGAGTTTCTTATAAAACTAGTTTGTTTATTAAAACGTTTGTCAAAAAAGGAAAGACCAAAGCTGGGAATTTTGTAGGAATTTTTGTATTATTAGTATTTGCATCTGAGAATTTGGTTAAAATTATTATGCCATTGGGAATACCCTTAATTACTTTGTTGAATTATTATTCGTTTCCAAAAAAAGCCATATTTTGTAATAAAATTAGAATAAGGGTACAATTGGCCATTCTTGTCAATAAGCTGATTTACAATTAATATGCTATATCAAACCCAATTCTCCATGAACAATGACTTGTTATTATGAGTGATATTACCATTATTCCATATGAAACACCTGCTAGGAGAAAAACTGTGTTTGTACAAAAGTGAAAGTAATGCTTGTTTGTGATAATTGACCAAAGCAATAGGAAGTTTGCCAATTATATAAGGACACTGCAACAAAAAATGTTTCAAATAAATGATATGGGTTGATATTGAAAATACTTTTTTGATTTATTTATTTTTTTACATTTTTTAAGTACATTTTTAAAATTTGGTTAAAAATTGTAAAATTGAGAACATTTAACCCACCATCTGATAGTTTATTAACAAGAACACTTTTCTTTATTTTATGAGGTTTGTTTTTGCAAATTAAATAAATTTTGGATAAAATGAAGTGGCTTTCATCACATGTAACCTAATGAATAAAACATGAGAAATTATGTTAATGAACCTTTAAACAAGCAAGACTCTGTTAGTATGACATGATTAGTGTTTAGATGATCACTAGAACAATGTACAATAGTGAATATGAAAATGTCTTGTGTATAGTCATTCTTTCAAACAAATGATATTTGCTTCAAATTTTTGTTTAATGTAATGACATTCAGACATTTTTAAGAGTGACATAGGTGTCCAAATACTACTAACTTCTAAAGAAAGGTGCATCTAAGTACCACCGAAAACCACCCAAAATTAAACAGATTCACAGTGATTTTTCTCATTAGTAAATAATGAAGTAAACTGCTGTCTTACCTTTAAACAGATCTCTCTCATAAACCGGATCACTGGTTTCCTCACTCACATCATTCTTGAGTGTACATGTGTAGAAGTTTTCTGGATTTCCTATGTTTTTAACTGTGATGAATTCTCCTGGCAGATGGCTTGTCGAGCCAATCAGTATTTTTCCAGCAGCGTTCTTCCAGATGATCTTTTCACTGTAGCGACATCTTAAATACACAACATCAGGGTTACTGCTCCTCTCTATCTCTATCTCAGGTTTGGGGACCGGCTCTGTGAAAAAAACAATGAAAAAACGTATGATCTTCCAGTACACTGAGAAAGCAAAATTAAATCAAACACAACTACAACAGCCATGCAAAAAGAGTTGTGACACGAACATGGTACAATAATCTTATCAGAGAGTAATAATGTGGTACTCGGGGTTGTGCTATGAGTAATTGCCTACAATAAGATAATAATTGTTGTTTTAACAACGTGCAAGTTGATATAATTGAGTTGGTCACTCACTTCTGAAAAAAAAAAAAAAAAATACAGACAAAAATACACCACTGAAGTCCAAGCATTCATTGTGTGATGTAGCTATTAACAGTTACAGATGATGCAAGAGCAGAACTGTAGCATATCTCAATATGTCAATAATATCAATATATGTTTTAAACTAATTGTTTGAGTAAATGAGTCAATATCCCATTGTTAAAGAGAGTAAACTGCTTTGTTCATAAATGAATCAGTCATTTGAATGAGTCAGCTGAACGGACTCAATAGCTCCTTTCACAAGCAATTCACTGGTAATGATACATGTTCTCATACCGGTAAATTTTCAGAACGGTATTTTTGAAAAGGTCCTGTTCACACATGATCTCTTATATACAGTAATTTACCAGAAAAGATTGTATGTGTGAAAGGGGCTAATGACATAATAATAATAATTATCAACTCACTTTCAACTTTCAACATAAATCTTTCTTCCTGCTCTTTGCTGTTCATGTCAATGGTATAAACTCCACTATGTATGAGAGCTAGATTAGTTATAGTGATGTGTCCAGTTTTCTCATCAAAAGTTGTGATGTCTTTGAATCTCGGATTCGGGATGCTAAAACCATCATCAATATCCCATTCAATCGCCTTGATAACATCACTGCCGCTTCTGTGTTTCCAGATAATGCTGGTGAAGGGAGGATTTATGTTGGCTGGACGAAAAGACACTGTATCGCCAACTGATTTTGCCTGAAATTGACCTAATGAAATATGAAAGAATTTGTAAGTGAACATTAAACGAACACATTTCTGTCAGTATTGGTAGTTTCCAGACAGCACGACAACAAAAAAGTACCTAAAAGTAGCCTGCAATGTACAATATCTGGACATAATATGACAGCTAAATATGATACAAAGGAAATATCATCGTACAAAACATGATGATTAACGTTATATATGTATTAAAGTAACCATGATACAGACATCTGAATCTGACTAATTTACACGCCCTTTTCAAGTAGGCACTCGGTCTGAGGCTAATAACTTCATAAACTTCACAAATTATGCAAAAAGAACAACAACAGGAACAAAACAAACAACAAACAAAAACAAACAAAAAGTAGAATAAATTAATAAAATAAAATGGTTAAAAATTCCAGGGTAGTTTCATAAATTTGAAAAGCTTTAGAATTTGTTATGTTTTTATGAGCTTCTTATTGTGAGATCTCATATTAGAAAGCATTTCAAAGTCAATTTTAAGGTCAGTGTTACAAAATGTAATATATGATGGCTTCTTTTGAGTTACTTTTGATGTGTGAATATAAAACATTGCTAAGATAATCAAAAGATTAATCACATAATGTCTGCTTATCATGGGTTTTGAAAACAAAGTAAAATATCATGAGAATCTAATTTAAGGGCTTTGCTTAATTTCTTTGTTATGTCTATTTTAAAGTCAATCCAAAATGAAATGGCAAAACGGCAATAGAAAAATAAATGTTCAATATCTTCAGAGTTTATCTTACAAAAGGTTGGCACAAACACTCTGAATATATCTGCTAAGTTACATTCACAGAGTAACATCTGTGAATAATTTTGTACAGTACTTCAGTACTTTTACTTTATTAAAAATGACATATTTATATGACAATGTCCAAATACTAAGCCGAGATAAACAATGAGGTATAAGCCATTTTGATTTACATGGAGGATTGGATCCAACATTAAAGGAGTTTCTTATAAAACTAGTTTGTTTATTAAAACGTTTGTCAAAAAAGGAAAGACCAAAGCTGGGAATTTTGTAGGAATTTTTGTATTATTAGTATTTGCATCTGAGAATTTGGTTAAAATTATTATGCCATTGGGAATACCCTTAATTACTTTGTTGAATTATTATTCGTTTCCAAAAAAAGCCATATTTTGTAATAAAATTAGAATAAGGGTACAATTGGCCATTCTTGTCAATAAGCTGATTTACAATTAATATGCTATATCAAACCCAATTCTCCATGAACAATGACTTGTTATTATGAGTGATATTACCATTATTCCATATGAAACACCTGCTAGGAGAAAAACTGTGTTTGTACAAAAGTGAAAGTAATGCTTGTTTGTGATAATTGACCAAAGCAATAGGAAGTTTGCCAATTATATAAGGACACTGCAACAAAAAATGTTTCAAATAAATGATATGGGTTGATACTGAAAATACTTTTTTGATTTATTTATTTTTTTACATTTTTTAAGTACATTTTTAAAATTTGGTTAAAAATTGTAAAATTGAGAACATTTAACCCACCATCTGATAGTTTATTAACAAGAACACTTTTCTTTATTTTATGAGGTTTGTTTTTCCAAATTAAATAAATTTTGGATAAAATGAAGTGGCTTTCATCACATGTAACCTAATGAATAAAACATGAGAAATTATGTTAATGAACCTTTAAACAAGCAAGACTCTGTTAGTATGACATGATTAGTGTTTAGATGATCACTAGAACAATGTACAATAGTGAATATGAAAATGTCTTGTGTATAGTCATTCTTTCAAACAAATGATATTTGCTTCAAATTTTTGTTTAATGTAATGACATTCAGACATTTTTAAGAGTGACATAGGTGTCCAAATACTACTAACTTCTAAAGAAAGGTGCATCTAAGTACCACCGAAAACCACCCAAAATTAAACAGATTCACAGTGATTTTTCTCATTAGTAAATAATGAAGTAAACTGCTGTCTTACCTTTAAACAGATCTCTCTCATAAACCGGATCACTGGTTTCCTCACTCACATCATTCTTGAGTGTACATGTGTAGAAGTTTTCTGGATTTCCTATGTTTTTAACTGTGATGAATTCTCCTGGCAGATGGCTTGTCGAGCCAGTCAGTATTTTTCCAGCAGCGTTCTTCCAGATGATCTTTTCACTGTAGCGACATCTTAAATACACAACATCAGGGTTACTGCTCCTCTCTATCTCTATCTCAGGTTTGGGGACCGGCTCTGTGAAAAAAACAATGAAAAAACGTATGATCTTCCAGTACACTGAGAAAGCAAAATTAAATCAAACACAACTACAACAGCCATGCAAAAAGAGTTGTGACACGAACATGGTACAATAATCTTATCAGAGAGTAATAATGTGGTACTCGGGGTTGTGCTATGAGTAATTGCCTACAATAAGATAATAATTGTTGTTTTAACAACGTGCAAGTTGATATAATTGAGTTGGTCACTCACTTCTGAAAAAAAAAAATAAAAATACAGACAAAAATACACCACTGAAGTCCAAGCATTCATTGTGTGATGTAGCTATTAACAGTTACAGATGATGCAAGAGCAGAACTGTAGCATATCTCAATATGTCAATAATATCAATATATGTTTTAAACTAATTGTTTGAGTAAATGAGTCAATATCCCATTGTTAAAGAGAGTAAACTGCTTTGTTCATAAATGAATCAGTCATTTGAATGAGTCAGCTGAACGGACTCAATAGCTCCTTTCACAAGCAATTCACTGGTAATGATACATGTTCTCATACCGGTAAATTTTCAGAACGGTATTTTTGAAAAGGTCCTGTTCACACATGATCTCTTATATACAGTAATTTACCAGAAAAGATTGTATGTGTGAAAGGGGCTAATGACATAATAATAATAATTATCAACTCACTTTCAACTTTCAACATAAATCTTTCTTCCTGCTCTTTGCTGTTCATGTCAATGGTATAAACTCCACTATGTATGAGAGCTAGATTAGTTATAGTGATGTGTCCAGTTTTCTCATCAAAAGTTGTGATGTCTTTGAATCTCGGATTCGGGATGCTAAAACCATCATCAATATCCCATTCAATCGCCTTGATAACATCACTGCCGCTTCTGTGTTTCCAGATAATGCTGGTGAAGGGAGGATTTATGTTGGTTGGACGAAAAGACACTGTATCGCCAACTGATTTTGCCTGAAATTGACCTAATGAAATATGAAAGAATTTGTAAGTGAACATTAAACGAACACATTTCTGTCAGTATTGGTAGTTTCCAGACAGCACGACAACAAAAAAGTACCTAAAAGTAGCCTGCAATGTACAATATCTGGACATAATATGACAGCTAAATATGATACAAAGGAAATATCATCGTACAAAACATGATGATTAACGTTATATATGTATTAAAGTAACCATGATACAGACATCTGAATCTGACTAATTTACACGCCCTTTTCAAGTAGGCACTCGGTCTGAGGCTAATAACTTCATAAACTTCACAAATTATGCAAAAAGAACAACAACAGGAACAAAACAAACAACAAACAAAAACAAACAAAAAGTAGAATAAATTAATAAAATAAAATGGTTAAAAATTCCAGGGTAGTTTCATAAATTTGAAAAGCTTTAGAATTTGTTATGTTTTTATGAGCTTCTTATTGTGAGATCTCATATTAGAAAGCATTTCAAAGTCAATTTTAAGGTCAGTGTTACAAAATGTAATATATGATGGCTTCTTTTGAGTTACTTTTGATGTGTGAATATAAAACATTGCTAAGATAATCAAAAGATTAATCACATAATGTCTGCTTATCATGGGTTTTGAAAACAAAGTAAAATATCATGAGAATCTAATTTAAGGGCTTTGCTTAATTTCTTTGTTATGTCTATTTTAAAGTCAATCCAAAATGAAATGGCAAAACGGCAATAGAAAAATAAATGTTCAATATCTTCAGAGTTTATCTTACAAAAGGTTGGCACAAACACTCTGAATATATCTGCTAAGTTACATTCACAGAGTAACATCTGTGAATAATTTTGTACAGTACTTCAGTACTTTTACTTTATTAAAAATGACATATTTATATGACAATGTCCAAATACTAAGCCGAGATAAACAATGAGGTATAAGCCATTTTGATTTACATGGAGGATTGGATCCAACATTAAAGGAGTTTCTTATAAAACTAGTTTGTTTATTAAAACGTTTGTCAAAAAAGGAAAGACCAAAGCTGGGAATTTTGTAGGAATTTTTGTATTATTAGTATTTGCATCTGAGAATTTGGTTAAAATTATTATGCCATTGGGAATACCCTTAATTACTTTGTTGAATTATTATTCGTTTCCAAAAAAAGCCATATTTTGTAATAAAATTAGAATAAGGGTACAATTGGCCATTCTTGTCAATAAGCTGATTTACAATTAATATGCTATATCAAACCCAATTCTCCATGAACAATGACTTGTTATTATGAGTGATATTACCATTATTCCATATGAAACACCTGCTAGGAGAAAAACTGTGTTTGTACAAAAGTGAAAGTAATGCTTGTTTGTGATAATTGACCAAAGCAATAGGAAGTTTGCCAATTATATAAGGACACTGCAACAAAAAATGTTTCAAATAAATGATATGGGTTGATATTGAAAATACTTTTTTGATTTATTTATTTTTTTACATTTTTTAAGTACATTTTTAAAATTTGGTTAAAAATTGTAAAATTGAGAACATTTAACCCACCATCTGATAGTTTATTAACAAGAACACTTTTCTTTATTTTATGAGGTTTGTTTTTCCAAATTAAATAAATTTTGGATAAAATGAAGTGGCTTTCATCACATGTAACCTAATGAATAAAACATGAGAAATTATGTTAATGAACCTTTAAACAAGCAAGACTCTGTTAGTATGACATGATTAGTGTTTAGATGATCACTAGAACAATGTACAATAGTGAATATGAAAATGTCTTGTGTATAGTCATTCTTTCAAACAAATGATATTTGCTTCAAATTTTTGTTTAATGTAATGACATTCAGACATTTTTAAGAGTGACATAGGTGTCCAAATACTACTAACTTCTAAAGAAAGGTGCATCTAAGTACCACCGAAAACCACCCAAAATTAAACAGATTCACAGTGATTTTTCTCATTAGTAAATAATGAAGTAAACTGCTGTCTTACCTTTAAACAGATCTCTCTCATAAACCGGATCACTGGTTTCCTCACTCACATCATTCTTGAGTGTACATGTGTAGAAGTTTTCTGGATTTCCTATGTTTTTAACTGTGATGAATTCTCCTGGCGGATGGCTTGTCGAGCCAGTCAGTATTTTTCCAGCAGCGTTCTTCCAGATGATCTTTTCACTGTAGCGACATCTTAAATACACAACATCAGGGTTACTGCTACTCTCTATCTCTATCTCAGGTTTGGGGACCGGCACTGTGAAGGAGAAAAAATGTATGATCTTCCAGTCCACTGAGAAAGTGAATGAATGAAATCAAACACAACTACAACAGCCATGCAAAAAGAGTTGTGACACGAACATGGTACAATAATGGTATCAGTGAGTAATAGTGTAGTACTCGGGGTTGTGCTATGAGTAATTGTCTACAATAAGATAATAATTGTTGTTTTAACAACGTGCAAGTTGATATAACTGAGTCTGTCACTAACTTCTGAAAAAAAAAACAGACAAAAATACACAAAATAATCCAAGCATTCATTGTGTGATGTAGCTATTAACAGTTACAGACGATGTAAGAGCACAGCTATAGCATATCTCAGTATGTCAATAATATCAAAATATGTCTTAAACTAATTGTTTGAGTGAATAAGTCAATATCCCATTGGTAAAGAGAGTAAACTGCTTCGTTCATAAATGAATCAGTCATTTGAATGAGTCAGCTGAACGGACTCAATAGCTCCTTTCACAAGCAATTCACTGGTAATGATACATGTTCTCATACCGGTAAATTTTCAGAACAGTATTTTTGAAAAGGTCCTGTTCACACATGATCTCTTATATACAGTAATTTACCAGAAAAGATTGTATGTGTGAAAGGGGCTAATGACATAATAATGATAATTATCAACTCACTTTCAACTTTCAACATAAATCTTTGTTCCTGCTCTCTACTGTTGATGTAAATGGTATAAACTCCACTATGTATGAGAGCTAGATTAGTTATAGTGATTTGTCCAGTTTTCTCATCAAGAGTTGTGATGTCTTTGAATCTCGGATTCGGGATGCTAAAACCATCATCAATATCCCATTCGATCGCCTTGATAACATCACTGCCGCTTCTGTGTTTCCAGATAATGCTGGTGAAGGGAGGATTTAGGTTGGCTGGACGAAAAGACACTGTATCACCCACTGCTTTTATCTGATCTTGACCTAATGAAATATGAAAGAATTTGTTAGTGAACATTCAACGAACACATTTCTGTCAGTATTGGTAGTTTCCGGACAGCACGTCAAACAAAAAAGTACCTAAAAGTAGCCTGCAATGTACAATATCTAGAAGTAGTATGACAGCTAAATATGATACAAAGGAAATATCATCGTACAACATATGACGATTAACGTTATATATGTATTAAAGTAACCATGGTACAGACATCTGAATCGGAAAGTTAACATACACACCCTTTTCAAGCAGACCCTGGGTCTGAAACTAACATTTTGAAATAATCCGGAAAAACTAGGTCATGACAGAGTCAGTCAGTCCGTCACTTTCTAGATGATAATAATGAACATATACAGGGGTTGGACAATGAAACTGAAACACTGGCCAATATAGTGTTGGATGTTTCATGGCTATATTTGTGCAGACTGGTGGCCAATCTTCACTTATTGCACATTCCATCAGTAAGAGCAAAGTGTGAAGGTTAACTATGTGCACCCAATGGTTCAGACATTGTACCCTAAAGGTGGTGCCATGTATAAGGATGATAATGCACTAATACACACAGCAAGACTGGTGACAGAGAGGTTTGATGAACATGAAAGTAAAGTTGAACATCTCCCATGGCCTGCACAGTCACCAGATCTGAATATTATTGAGGCACTTTGGGATGTTTTGGAGGAGCGAGTCAGGAAACGTTTTCCTACACCAAAATCACATAGTGACCTGGCCACTGTTCTTGAAAAGGAATAGCTCAAAATCCATCTGGCTACTGTGCAAGACATGTATTTGTCAATCCCAAAACGAAATTATGCTGTATTGGCCACAAAAGAAGCCCCAACACTGTACTAATTGTGGTCTAAAACCAAGTGTTTCAGATCAGGCACGTGCAGAGGGGAGGGCTTTGGGGGCTTGAGCCCCTGCCCTTTTTCCTTTTTCCGCAACAAAATTATCAAAAAAAAAAATAAAATAATAATAATTGTGGTCGATAAAATGCATTTGAATCATAAATAATATGAGAACGTGTATAAAATATTAAAAAAATATATAACTCAAAACGAAGTTTGGATAATCCCCCTATTGTTCAATGCAGTTAGACAGTCTGACAAGCCATTGCCATAACAACGCGATATAAGCATTAGCGTTGATGTTGCCATAGCATGTGCACGCGTGACTCGTTACTGTTGCTCCATTGTTTCTTGCATCCGACGGATTTTACGATCATCATCGGCAGATTTTCGAGAGGGCATGTGTTGGTAAGTTACTTGGTGGTCTTGATGTGGAGGTGAGTGGTGATGTACAATAGCTACCTGTGCCTCGAGTTTACTAATTATCCAACAAACAAAACGCAAAGCGAGTTAATTTGATGTCACATTTTTTTCTTTTTAAAACTTCTCATACGAGAGTCTACATAACAAAGTTCGGCCAGTTTCCAAGAATGAACGCTACGTAGTGTGAACGAGACTTGAGAGAGTTGTAAGTGGGGGCGCGGGGGTGGGCGCAGCCGTGTTGCCAGATCCATTTATTGTAAGCGTCTTTGGATTTGCCTTTTCCACTTAATTTGACAGTTCAAAAAGTTAATAAAGAGGGAAGTTGCAGCTTTGGGATATCGATATATTTAGTATTATATTATTAGTTTAGCTAAGGCCAGGGGCGTAGTAACCGGGGGGGGGGGGGGGGGGGGGGGCGGGGACACGGTTTCCCGCACTTTTAGTAACAGCTGATTCTCCCCCGCATTTTTTTTTTTGACCCAGCGCCAATATTTCCGCCCACGCTCTCTGATTTGTTACTTATATATGAGTGAACTAACATTCAGCCGTGTGTCTGCCATGAGCTTCCAATCTCTTGTTGCTCTTGCAACAAATCGCGACTATTTAAATATAAATGTTGTGCACGTCTCCTGGTCTGAATGAATGGATGAATGAACGAACGAACGCACAGACTCGCGGTTCGTTTACTACAAACATAAGCGCGCAGTGATTTCAGCATGTCATTTCACTAAATGAGGACACAAATACATGAACATCGTCATCCTCATATCATATAGCTACACACGGGAGTGTAAAGGGATTCACGGCCAAAATGTGCAGATTAGGTTTCGTAAGGCAGACTGCTGTGAGAAATTATATGAAATATGATTTAAATAATTGTATGAACAAGGAGGAACCATCTGTCTTCAGAAAAGTTTCGTTGCCATTTATTTTCATCTTCCCACTCTGTAATGCGCAACGAAGCAGTGCTGCTTTACATCGGTTACCGGGGAAACGCGCCACCTTCTGTCAAACAGTGGACTTTTACAAATAGAGATTTTTAGAAAGCACTGTTTGGAGCAGATAAAATATAATTGATCATTTTGACTTATTATTATTTGTTTTTTATATACAAAATGATTTAAAGACTTAAATGTGAGGTTTATACTCACATTGTTTTTTTTATACTTTTAACAATTTATAACAATTTATACTTAAGTATAACAATTTATACTTAAATTGTTTTTTAATGTTTTTATTTTAATGTTTAAGCAATCCTAAAGTGCATAATGCTGCTACTTTTGTTGTAAAACCTGGTGAAATGACTAAGTGTGTGTATACTTTCTGAAAAATTCCAGACCATTTTAAAATATTATACCATATCAGTTTGGATATATATATACATTAGACCCATTTCAGAGATTTAAGTATTGTATAACATGGGTAGCTCTCAGCAGTGTGTTCTGTAAAATGAAGGGTGCTGTAAAATGCCAATTGGTATTCTATTTAGGATTTATTATTATGAACGTAATAATAAATTACCCCCCAAAAAACAACCCCACCCCAATATATCATGGGCATATAGGCTAACTTAATGGAGAACGACATCTAAATACAGTAAAATTAATAATGTCATCAGAATCTAAATATATACTTGAAACTAGTAACATAGAAAACATGCACATTGTTGCGTTTGTTTTCTTTATTGTTGCCGGATCTTTTGATAAAATTTGTGAATGCTAAAGAAGATGGTCCCTATTTTAATTAATTATTTTTAGACATCTGTTGAAAAAACAACAACAACGTGAAACAATATGGGTGAGTGTAATGGAATTAAAATAATTTGGTAAGTAAGTCAGATTTGTGTTAATATATTTAACATTTAGTTTGGAAAAAAAATAGAGTGCCCTTTTCCCACTTGAGCCCCTGCCCCTCAAAATGTCTGTGCACCTCCCTGTTGTCCAACCCTTGAAAGTTAACTTACCTAAAACAGCTCCTGTACTGATGAACACGGCGCAGGTGACGGCCGTCATGTATCTTTGAAGTAACATTTTAGGACAAAGCATAGTTTTAGCACATTTCTCCTCTATTTTCACTCGAAATGCGTTTCACGCTCGACTCTCCATTAAAGGACAAACCCTAAAGAGGCAGCGCAAAAACGAAACTAAAAGCTAATGTAGTAGTAGTATAATACTGCCATCTAGTGGTCGACGTTTGATGTGACGTGCTTATACTCAAAAAAGTGGTAGGATATGATTCTATCAAAACACCCAGCATTACCTAAATCAATATATGTATGTTTGTATGAATTAATAAATACAATAAATAATCTGGCGTCTGCTGTAGGATGTGATTTTAAAATGTATCCGACCTTTATTCATGTCAATAAAGACAAATACAACTTTTGAACCTGTATTTTTGTTTTATTCGTTTGCAAAACGTTATTTTCTTTTGCAATACCAATTATTTTGCAAGTTTATGCGGCCTTGAACTGACTCTATAGGAGGTTATTAAGTGCAAAAGCTGTCTACCAAAATAAAGCAAATGTTCTTATACTTGATGAGAAATGTGATCTTCAAAATGACTTGCAGTGTCATAGTCTAAAAATGTCCAAACACACCTATATTTTTTTTTTTTTTTTTTGTTTTTTTTTTTTTTTTAAACTGCTGCTGCTTTAAATAACATTTTGTAATGTAATACATAAATACATAAAATAGATTCCATCAAGATGAATCATTAAAAAAACATTAGGCTTTGCACCTTCAGATAAAAGTGACTTATAAAAACAAAACAGACATTTCTCAAAATACATGCTTGCATGTTTATATATATATATATAATCACAAATTTCGAAATACATGATTTAATATTGGTCATACATTGCAAAACTTGCATATGAAATAATTTAGATGACCTTGCTGAATAGGAAATTGCAACAATGGCGAAAGCATATACTTACTAAATACATTGAAAGAATATAGTAAAATAAATTAAACTAAACTACATAGTCACTGCAGAATACAGTACGTGTTGCAAGCATCTTTATGATCAAAAGTACACTGAGAGCAGAGTCAGTTTCCAGGAGTTCAGTATATGTACATGCTCATTGTCACAATACAGAATAATAGTGCCCTAAGAACTTCCTTTTTTCAAAAAAAAAAAATCCCCATTTAAGCAATAGTTGCTGGGTTAGTGTTTCTCTGCGGTTCCTTTTTTGACGAAAGAAACGCATAGCAACATAGATTTAACACCATTCAGGGAAGAAGTTCATTCCATTTTTATACATTCACATTTTTATACATACAAACCACAAACAGAAAGTTCACACCCTCTAATAAGGCATATTTCCATCCTTCAAACTGAGTTCCTCAGGGCCAATATGATCAGTTATTAGGACACTTTCAGAATCAGGTAAAAAAAAAAAAAAAAAAAAAAAAAGATCATAATGTGACCCCAGAAAAAGTGATTGTTAGTCTCAACATTAAAAAAAAAGAAAAAAGAAAGAAGAATATTTAAAATATCACATTGCAAATAACATAACGGATATAAAATAGTGCTAGAGAAATGGTCATAATATACAATACAAGAGCATATTAAACAATCATAAATCATAAATGAAACTATGAGTGAGCTATGAGTGAATCCAAACCACACCCTTAACACTAAGACGAAAGTCCAAGCAAGGGAGTTTCTTATTTGGCTCAAAGAAGCTGAGGCCTTGAAATGGGGAAATGTATTATAATTCTAAAGATATGGCTTTGAATGTCCTTAAAACACCACAGTGATGCACACAAACTAGCACAGACATTGAAGCATTGGTTTTATATTTAGATTACAAAAACCTGGATATTTCTGAATTAACACAGTAATTGCACATTTGCACAAACTACAATAAATGACCTAAAATGACCTGGTTTCTTTGAACTGTAATGTTGTAGTTCATAAGAAAAAATGCTTCAAAGTAATGCTTTTTTAATGCTTTTTTACTAACTCCACCCAATTTATCTTTATAACAAACAACATATTAATACTAATCACACTTCATGTGATTACCATTCTGCACTAAGTGCTGACTGTTTCTATTTCTACTTGGTATAAACAATAATACACCTGTGCCATTTCTGAAAACAGAATAAATTGCATGCAACATTAGACACAACCAGTTGTAAGCAGTGGCGGATAGGGGTGGCCAGGCAAGGACCAGCAGTTACTCTGGGGTGGCATACTTCATTTCATTATACAAGCAAACATAGCACCATAAAATACTTTTCTAAAAGTTTTGTAGGTCCCTAAATCACAATGATATATAATGTATGATGATTAAATAAAAACTTTTGACATGAATAATACACATAAGCAAAAAAACATTTAAACATTACCACGTTAAAAAACAATGTATAGAGGTTAAATGTTTCTGTTATTTCTGCTATATAAAACCAATCTTGATCCTAGCATTTATACTGGAATGTCCGCATCGTATTAAACAGTTTATGATAAAAACATCCTTAACATTTTCGAAAGCACTAGATAACGTGACAATAGTTCTAAACATCTAAGGGTAACTCAGCTAATGTAAAGCTTACTGTTTCCTAACTTCTGTTTACACGAGGATATTGATAAAACTGCGCTGAATAGATGCTTGTCTTTGAACGAATCAAAATAGATTTTTTTTTTTCCTAATTTATAACTCACATGATAGGATGTTGTGCTCAAATGCTCGGAGTTGATATCCAGGCACCAAGGTTTGCGCTGCAGCGCTGTATTCCTTGTCTCCCACTTTTTAGGAAAGCTGGAAAACCGCGCTATTTTTGAAAACTCTCACGATTCCTATCAGTTCCGGTGAGTGTCGCGAGAGTTTTATTTATTATTTTAGTCTCTTAAAGCTGCAGTCCGTAACTTTTTTGGTTAAAAATTATGCTAAATAAATTTTTGAGCAAGTACATAACCAGCCAGTGTTCAAAACTACCTTTAGCCCGTTTCACAACGGTTAGCTTATGATAATGTTTTTAAATTGAGTGGTATGGGTAGGTTTTCGTGGGAAATTCAAGCATGCCACTGCGTCATTACGTCACGTCTGTAAACATAAAGAAGGCGTCCCGGCTAGTAGCTTTATCGCATGTTAGAATGCTGCAGGTGCTGGATCGGTTATTAGCGTTTTCTCACAGTGGCTGAAATAATTAAACTTATTATTTTGATTGTGGAATGTAATCCAAAAAGTTTATGTGTTTATAAAACACAAGTTGATGAGATTACTCCAGTTTTAAATATGCATCTGTTTGCAGATAGCCTACGTGGGATTACACAAGTTTTGTATTTTAAGTTTTGTATTTTAAATCTGTTTAAAATCTTCAATTTTCTATTTCAATCTGTTCATTTGTGATTCCTAAGTACAGTGAATATCCACAACGGTGCGGTGACTGACAGCTACTAAAACATTAGATTCATCTACGCTGGAGCCGTGTCGGAGCACAACCCATGCATGGAAGATAATTGCGCAATTAACTGCAATTGCAGGTTTTCAGACAGAGATGGCGACAAAGAGGCAAAACTTACAGACTGCAGCTTTAAAAATGCAATTACAAGTGGGGTGGCCAATGGGGTGGCTGTGATTATGTCCATGGTGGCCGCGGCCACCCCTGGCCACACCCTGGCTCAGCCACTGGTGAAAGCACCCTAAGTGTCACAAACAGTCCCAAGTTGTAAGAATCAATATCATTTCTCATGCCTCCTCTGTTGATCTTTGGCAATGTTCACACTGACTACATCATTTCTTTTCACACAATCAATTAGTTATTCAATATGCATGTGGTGTGATGGAAAATATGCCTTCCTACCCTGTCTCTTTCATTGCTTAATCTCAAGTTCACGTGCAATATAGTATGGAGGCTCTTTTAAAAGAGGCACATAGATGAAAGGTAATGATGATCATCATTGCTACCTTAACACACAGGTCTCTTCCACTGGAAACTAGAGTTTAGCTCCAACTTGCCTCAACACACCTGCCTGGGAATTTCAAGCACACCTATTAAGTCCTTGATTAGCTGATTCAGGTGTAGGACCCTGGCCAAGACTATTGTTCACTCAAAAAGATGATGCAGATTGCCAAAAAGGTTACAGTCGAATAACAGTGCAAATAACAGTGTGGATGATGCATCCTAGAGATCAGGGCCCATATTCACAAAACATTTTATCTTACCACTAAGAGTTCTCAGCAGTAAATAGCAGTAAGTGTTTTCTCTTAAAACCTATTCCCAAAGCTGCTGAGACAAACTCTTACTAAGAAATAAAGAGAAGTCTTAAGCTAAGAGTAAGGGCGGGTTGACCTCGTTGCTATGGATGATGTCAGCATGTTTACTAACTATGCACACAGTGATTGGCTAATAGGGGAGGGGTCTCTGTCAGAGAATTATTCCTAGAAATATTGCAGAGCACAATATTATGTTGCCATATTCAAATTAAGTTTAAAAATGTTGCTCTATTCAAATAAAGATTTTAAAATGCAGGCTAATTGTAACTACTTAAACAAGAATAGGTTCAGCTGATTGTCAGCCTTTTCTCATGAACAATTTAGCTGATACAGCCTTTTTATTAACATAATTGAATAATCATGGCTGATAGTAAGATGAACAAACGTAAAAGAAAACCAAACTGGATGCAAAAACAGCTGTTACTTCTTGCCCAAATTGTTAATCCAAGGATATAATCAATGGAAAATTTCGAGTCGTGATAATCTCCAAAACCAAAAAAGTTGCATGGGAAAACATATGTGTGCAAATAAATGCAGATTGTTTCAAAACGTTTAAGCAACAGCCATTTTAGGATAGTTAGGATTTGGTCTTAGTGACTTAGGAGTCCTCTTTACTACTTCTGACGTTTCATACACTTCAGGAGGTAGTTTTAGCACCAAAACACGTTGTGAAATACTCTTAGAGCAAAAATGCAGGAGTCCTAAATTTAGAACTGACACCATTATTTTAAAGATTTTCTCCTAAATCGGCAAGTCATGAGTCTTAAGATGTTTTGTGTTTAGGGACCCAGATCTCAAAAGAAAAAAAAAAATCCATGCAGTGGAGTTAAAAATAAAGGTGCTTCATGATGCCATAGAAGAACCTTTTTTGTCTAAATGGTTCCAGAAAGAACCGTAAACATTTGAAGAAACTTTCTGTTTCACAAAAGGTTCTTTGTGGCGAAAGAAGGTTCTTCAGATTATAAAAGGGTAAGAAAGAGATGGTTCTTAAAAGAACCTTGGACTGAATGGCTCCTTGTTGAACCAAAAATGGTTCTTCTATGGCATCGCTTGAAGAACCTTTTAAAGCTCCTTTATTTTGAGTGGTATAAGGGCTGATTTATGAATATATGCAAAAAAAAAAAAGAAAAAAAAAAAGCTACATTTAATAAACTAATTCCAATCATACAAAGCACACTGTCCATTTCTGAAAAACAAAGGTAGTCCCGGTAAAAGAAAATTCTTATTCGGTGGCTTTATTATTGTTTCTCCACCAAACTCTGCTGACATTTTGAGAAGTGGAGATGTTATTTTCTAGGAAGTAAAATAAGAAGCATTAGTATTTAGAGCAGCACAAACAGGAACAATGTACTGAATACCATGCAAAACTGATAAGAGCTTGATTCTGATCTTAATCAAATTAACAATCTGATTCATAATTAATTGTTAATTTGATTGTTAATGCGAGAAATCAGGCTGTTTCAGTCCAGAAACTCATTGATGTGTAACTATCTTACCATCACTGAACTTCACTCAGCTAAAGCAGGAGTCTCTTCGCCACTTTTCTGGCCTGTAATCAAAGACAAACTGACTATAAAATCACAAATATGAACAAACAAGAGTCAATAACTGCTAATCACTAAGTGTAAAAAAACATAATATTCAGAGAATTCAGAGCAAATTATTATTTTATTCTTACAGTTTCTTTATCATCATCATCATGTGATGATTGAAAGAGCATGCAGTAGAACTGTAACTGACAGTCCACTGTAAATATAACTTAAGTAAAACCGTTGAGTCCTCATCTTTGTAAAGGACTATTAATGCAATTATTTCTCTATTATAAACCAAACTTTTTTTTTTTAAATAATCTTACCTTGGCTAGAGGAACCTGATCCCATTTCGTTATCTTAATAATTAACCAAATAACAAACAATTAGTCATACAACATTTTTATATTACTGTATGTAGACAGTCACAAAAAGTTAGAAGTAAACTGGGTTGCTTAACTAGCAACAATCATTCTGTAATTTAAACCACTTGGGTTCACACATCAGTGTGGCAGATACTGTTTAGTTAGTAATGATTTATGAAAGAATAATTGTTTTAAAAGTAGCTTGAGGACAAAACGTAAACACATTAGCTTTACTGAGAACATACCATACATATGTTTTAAGAGATGACAGTTTATTACATCTTAGAGTTAGGGTTGTTGCATGCTTACCCGTAGACGCTAGATTATATTCCTTTCCTTCAGTGTCATTTGAGAAGAAAGAAAGAAGATTAACGATATATACAGACATATAGAGCAGGTCAACCTACTATTGCTTTTCTTAAAATGTACATCAAGTCTAAAGGAAGCATTTTATTAGCTGAACAATTCAGTGGGTCAGTAGTTTCACTGAAATAATGTTGTTCACAGTCATTTTCAAGAATATAATTGAAATGTAATATTTGTGCAGAGGAAAAAAAAAAAACACAAATGAAAATGACATACTCCTCTTTGTGCAACAGCCAATGCGGTCCAATAGAGCTGAAAATAAAAACAATCAATAAATGTCCATTGAATGACCCATATCAAGTATTTTATAATAAGTTATTGGTATGACATAAAATAAAAATAACTCAAACAAACAAACTTACCTTGTAAACATGGACAGATTTTATTAACTCTGTCTGGTGTAGAAAAAAAGTATATATATAATTACAAACTATTATCACTAAATTATATAAATTGTTGCTTAATATAGACATTGCAGTAATCAAAATCTTTGCTATCATTGCTAATTTTTAATGAACACAGTGCTATAGTGTCTAAAGGAAGCAATTCAATTAAAGATTAACACATGCTTAATGAACTTAATGTAAAACATGAAAAAACATACAGGTGCAGCTCAAAAAATTAGAATATTGTGATAAAAGTTTTTTACTGTAACTTATTAAAAAAAAAATATTTCCATGATTAGAGTGTACAGCTCATGAAAGTCAAAAATCCAGTATCTCAAAATATTAGAATATTTACATTTGAGCTTCATTAAATTACCATCCATACAGTATAAATTCTGGGGATCTTTTGTTCTTTGAAACCACACTAATGGGGAAGACTGCTGACTTGGCAATGGTCCAGGAGACAATCACTAACACCCTCCACAAAGAAAGTAAGTCACAGAAGGTCATTACTGAATAGGGTGGCTGTTTACAGAGTGATGTATCAAAGCATATTAAATGCAAAGTTGACTGGAAGGAAGAAATTGGGTAGGCAAAGGTGCACAAGCAACAGGGATGACCGCAAGCTTGAGAATAATGTCAAACATTTGGGAGAGCTACACAAGGAGTAGAATGAATCTGGGGTCAGTGCATCAAGAGTCACCACACTCAGACGTCTTCAGAAAAAGTACTACAAAGCCTCTTCTGAATGAGAAACAACGTCAGAAGCATCTTATCTGGGCCAAGGAGAAAAACAACTGGACTGTTGCTCAGTGGTCCAAAGTCCTCTTTTCAAAAAAAAACTTTGTATTTCATGTTGAAATCATGGTCCCTGAAGGAAGACTGGAGAGGCACAGAATCCAGTAATGATTTGGGGTGCATGACGTATGCAGGTGTTGGCCCATTGTGTTTTATTAAGCGCAAAGTCAATGCAGCCATCTACCAGGAGATTTTGGAGCACTTTATGCTTCCATCTGCTGCTTCCAAGCTTTATGCAGATGCTGATTTCCTTTTCCAGCTGGTGTACAGCAGTGTAACAACCACTTGCAAGTGGTTTGCTGACCATGATATTACTGTGCTTTATTAGCCAGCCAACATGCCTGACCTGAACCCCATTGAGAATCTATGGGATATTTTCAAGAGAAAGATGAGAAACAGTCGATCCAATATACAGACGATCTCAACACCTCAGCAGTGCCATAGGCAGAGCACTTCCATGCCACACTTCACTGATGCTGTATTTGTGCTAGGAGCAAGTCATTTGCTGTAATATTTGCTGTGCTGCCGACCAAGAACTGAGTGCATAAATTAACATACTTTTTTAAGAACTTGGACTTTTCTGTTTTGCAAATCCATTTTTTGATTGATCTTAGGAAATATTCTAATATTGTGAGATAATGGATTTTATATTTTTGCTCTAATCATCAAAATGAAACCAAAAAAAACTTCTGAAATATTTTACTTTACATGTAATGAATCTAGAATATATGAAAGTTTCAGTTTTTGAAATAAGTTACAATAAAAAAACTAACTGTTTCACAATATTACAATTTTTTGAGGGTCCCACTTTATATTAAGTGGCCTTAACTACTATATACTTACATATAAATTAATCATTTGTTACAAAGTAATTATTGTGTACGTGCATGTTTTTTTGATGCAAGTACATAGTAGTAAGGGCCACTTAATATAAAGTGTTAAATTCCAGTTAAATTCATTGACACATCATATTTAATACTCCTTCAAAACAAAGAAAAAGATGAAAGCACAATAGGAAACCTACTGTAAACGGGCTCTAAGAGTAGATAGACACAAATCAAGATGGCAACGATGAGGATGATAACAAGAATTATGATCCCAGCAATCAGTCCTCCATTTGATCCTTCAGAAAGAGAACGTTGGTTTCATAAAACAAACTGCTAGAAAGCACAACATCTACTAACTTAGACTACTGATTTATTGGTTAATACCATCAGCAACCACAGAACCTCAAATGTCTCAAATACATCTTGCAATAAAGGTGCCCTTTGATTTTCATGTTTTATTTCAATTTTTTATGTATGTTTGATGCATCTACTCTTACTGTGCAACAACATAGTGTTTTATTACAAAACAAAAACCTAACAATATTTACCTCTGTGACCTTTTAGTATTAAACCTGGCACTATTTTTGGATATAATGAGCTGGATCATGACATCACTGAATTCAATGAGGAACTGCCTTCAACTGAAAACTGATTGTTTACAATACTGCATTATTGACACACTATTGTCCTTTTTAATACTGTAAAGTTGACACAACCTGTATTGTTAAAAGCGCTATATAAATAAAGGTGACTTGACTTGGCTTGATATAATGGCATGTTTAAGATCCATGTACATGCAGTGTTAAAGTATTTGGACACTTAATTCCCAGATAAAAATGTATGAATTTCACCACATGGATAATAAAATATTATCCTCTCTTTTTGTCACACTTTTCCAAGGAGTGTTTGGTAAAAACAAACTGTTTTGACCCAAATATAAGACAATGTTTTTTTTTCTTGGAAATCTAAAAAAAAAAAATGTGGTCGTCTACACTTTTTACCATGCTTTCAAAAGTATTATTATTATTATTTTTTTAATTCTAAAAATGAAATTGAAAACCAGATTAACAATTTCATTATAAAAATATACATGCAAAATGTGTGCCAAAATAAAAAAAAAAATGGAATAATTTCATTTTCATTTTCACTGTGACCACGCATTTTCCCAAATTGAAATATAAAATTGAAAAATAAAAAGCAGTTGGTGATTTGACATTTCATTTTCATTGCAATCTCGACGCAAAGCTGCCAATCTTGAAATTAAAAGGCAAACATGAAAAAGAAAATGCAAATCCAGTTTTTAAAAAGCTTTTTATAGTGACAATTCAAATTAAAATGTAAAGTTTATTTTTCATTTTATTGTCTCTTTTATTTCAGTGTTCATTTTCATTTTTATTTTCAATGCTATGTTGATAAGGGGGCAGGGCTTATTGTTTAAGAGATGTACAGAGGTGCGTTCCCACCACAGTTAAGTAAAAAATATATGATTCTGTAAGTCATATTAACGGAAAGGCTCTAATATTAATCACTTAATACATATCTGTCAACCCTGTCACGGGATTCCCGTATTTTATCATCCCGCTATCATCCCATTTAAATATTTTCCTGTATTTCTCCCATATTTTTAATCTTTCAATATAAAAAAAAAATCCCACTGAGTGTATTTTATGCATCCTACATTCTCCTCTGGTAAAACTCCCGTAATTTGTATGGCCCAAACCTTATTATATGAATAATCACGTCAACATATTTCAATGCCGAATATTATTTAATTGATTAATTATCAGCACTGCAGATTTCAAAGTCTGGTGCTCTGCTTTGTTTTCTGCGGTTATCAAGGAAACGGCGAAAAGCGCCACCTGCAGATAATTTAAGGCCAAAAACTAACCCTTATTAACCGGTGAATACACAACAGGATAATTAATTAGCCTACACTAAGATATATTTATATGTTACTAAATGAATGTAAATGTTTGATAATAACTGTTTAAATTAATAAAAATAATATAATAATTGATACTTTTGACTCCGCCCCCTATTTAGATTTAGAATGTATGCTAATCTGCTGGAAAAGATGTGAAGTGTAGCAGACTTATATATATATGGGCTTCGTGTGCTGTCTTATTAATAATCCTCTAACTTTGGCTATATAGGCCTTTGGATTACGACTCTGCATTAAAGTATTGCTGCAGACAAAAACGAATGATACAAATGAATAAAAGACTATACTATGGAAGCCAGTCTCATTAGCCTTTCTTGTTATTATGACTTACAGAATCATATATTTTTATGTAACTGTGGTAGGAATGGGCCTCTGTACGTCTCTCGAACAATAAGCCCTGAAAACCACCCAAAATTAAACAAACTCACAGTGATTTTCCTCTTTAGTAAATAATGAAGTAAACTGCTGTCTTACCTTTAAACAGATCTCTCTCATAAACTGGATCACTGGTCTTCTCACTCACATCATTCTTGAGTGTACATGTGTAGAAGTTTTCTGGATTTCCTGTGTTTTCAACTTTGATGAACTCTCCTAGCAGATGGTTCTTCGAACCCTTCAGTTTTTCTCCAGCAGCGTTCTTCCAGATGATCGTTTCATTGTAGTGACATCTTAAATTCACAACATCAGGGTTACTGCTCCTCTTTATCTCTATCTCAGGTTTGGGGACCGGCTCTGTGAAAAAAACAAATGGAAAAAACGTATGATCATCCAGTACACTGAGAAAGCAAAATGAAATCAAACACAACTACAACAGCCATGCAAAAGATGTGACACCAAGGGTGTGTTCACACTTGGTGTCTTTTTGTGTGAACATGCCACCAGTGGCTGTCGCTAGTGTGCTGCTCCCTTCTGCTCTGCTGCTTGGCTCGTGAGTAGAAGTAATAGACAGTTTTTCCTCATTAGAAAATAATGAAGTAAACTGCTGTCTTACCTTTAAACAGATCTCTCTCATAAACCGGATCACTTGTCTTCTCACTCACATCATTCTTGAGTGTACATGTGTAGAAGTTTTCTGGATTTCTTTGTTTTTCAACTGTGATGAACTCTCCTTTCAGATGGTCTTTAAAGCCCTTCAGTGTTTCTCCAGCAGCGTTCTTCCAGATGATCGTTTCATTGTAGCGACATCTTAAAAACACAACATCAGGGTTACTGCTCCTCTCTATCTCTATCTCAGGTTTGGGGACTGGCTCTGTGAAAAAAACAAATGGAAAAAACGTATGATCTTCCAGTACACTGAGAAAGCAAAATGAAATCAAACAAGTGCAACATTATGAATGTTGAAAAATGCAGAAAAAAGCAGCTTTTTTTTTGGCATTTTTGCCTTTTCTTTGATAGGACAGTGTTTAAACAGGAAGCAAAATGGGAGAGAAAGAGGGGGGATGGGATCGGGAAAGGTCTGCGGACTCGTAAAAGCTACATGTCGTCAGTTTTGGAAGTTAACGGGGAGAAGAATGTCGGTTCAAAATAATTAAATAAACGTCTATCTACCGGCACCTTCTCCATTTTTTCAACTTTCTTTTCAGAAAAGTTTAACTTTTTTCAACTTGAAAAGACTCTCGGTGGCGGTTAAAAAAAGCGCTCTGGACTTTTTTGAAAACACTGTTTACTCCATAGGATTATAATGAAAAACTGGCAGTTAAAAAAAACCTGCCAAGTGTGAACAAGCCCTAACATGGTACAATAATGTATCGAGTAATAATTTAGCTCTCCAGGTATGCTATACGTAATTGTCTACAATAAGATAAACATTGTTTTAACAATATAATTGAGTTTGTCACTCACAAAAAAAAAAAACAGACAAAAATACACCACTGAAGTCCAAGAATTCATTGTGTGATGTAGCTATTAACAGTTACAGACAATGCAAGAGCAGAACTGTAGCATATTTCAATATATCAATAATATAAATACATGTTTTAAACTAAATGTTTGAGTGAATGAGTCAATATCCCATTGGTAAAGAGAGTAAACTGCTTCGTTTATAGATGAATCAGTCATTTGAATGAGTCAGCTGAATGGACTCAATAGCGCCTTTCACAAGCAATTCACTGGTAATGATACATGTTCTCATGTATCTGGTAAACTGTCAGAACAGTATTTTTGAAAAGGTTACTGGCAGTTTTAGATTCATATTTAAAACTATATTTTCTTTTGTTGTTGTTGTTGTTATTTGATATTTCAGCATTCATTTTTTTTTTTTTTTTTTTATTGCAATTGCAATAAAATGCATAATGCCACTTTTAAGCTGTTAAAACACTTACATGCCACTTCTGTGCCTCTGCAGTGCAGAAATTAATTTTGCTGGTACCCATTTTATTTGACTGGTAAAAGTGTATTATTGTTCTAATTGAGGTAATATATTAATTCACAAATAGGCAAGCAAAAATCACCCCTTAATGGAAATGTTTATATGTATCACTTTTGTGAACTAATGTGGCGATGAACTAAGAACTACACCGAATATGATGAAAAATTATTGGTACCCAGAAAAATCACAGAAAATATTAAGATATCATTTTTGTCAATAATGCACACTCCTACATTGTATCTTAATACCAAAAAAACACTCGTAAGTAGCACAGGCATATTTGTAGCAATAGCCAACAATACATAAATTTACCTTTCATGCCAAAAATCATTAGGATATTAAGTAAAGATCATGTCCCATATATATATTTAATTTTTAATTAGTAATATGCACAGTTACAATATTCAAATAGTCAACTGTCAAATATTTGAACTGTGTCTCTATCAAATATTGTCATATCCTAACAAAACATACATCAATGGAAAGCTTCTTTATTCAGATGGTGTATAAATATCAGTTTAAAAAATGGACCCTTATGACTGTTTTTATGGTCCAAGGACTCATATGATGATGATTGAACAGTATTCATATGTATACATATAATAATGATAATTATCAACTTACTTTCAACTTTCAATGTAAATCTTTGTTCCTGCTCTTTGCTGTTGATGTCAATGGTATAAACTCCACTATGTAAGAGAGTTAGATTAGTTATAGTGATTTGTCCAGTTTTCTCATCAAGAGTTGTGATGTCTTTGAATCTCGGATTCGGGGTGCTAAAACCATCATCTTTATCCCATTCAATCGCCTTGACAACATCACTGCCGCTTCTGTGTTTCCAGATAATGCTGGTGAAGGGAGGATTTATGTTTGTTGGACCAAAAGACACTGTTTCACCCACTGCTTTTATCTGATCTTGACCTAATGAAATATGAAAGAATTTGTTAGTGAACATTCAACAAACACATTTCTGTCGGTGCTGTTTTGTTGACAGCACGTCAGCGAAAAAGTACCTAAAGGTAGCCTACAGTGTACAATATCTGGACATAGTATGACATCTAAATATGATGCAAAGGAAATAACATCGTACAAAATATGACGATTACATATGTACAGTTGAAGACAAAATTATTAGCCCCTTATTAAATATTTCATTATTTTTCAAATAACTCCCAAGTGTTGTTTAACAGAAAGATGGTTTTATCAACACAGCATTTTTAAACATAATGCTTTATTCAGGAAGCTTTTAGGGTTTGTAATAGAAATAAATGTATAACCAAGAATTTTAAAAAGTCTACTGGTCAAAATTATTAGCCCTCTGATGTTAATAGTCAATAGCGTATCCCTTTGTCTTGATAACAGCCTTTAGTCGTTTGCTGTAGTTCTCAACAAGTTTCAAGCATGTCTCCTGAGGAATGACAGCCCATTCTTCCTTAGCAAATCTCTCAAGCTCCTCCATATTTGTTGGTCTTCTGGCACAAACTTTGGACCTTAGTGTGCCCCACAGATTTTCTATTGGATTCAAGTCTGGGCTTTGCACAGACCAGTCAAGTACACTCACTTTGCTCATTTGGAGGTTTTTCTTCACCAGAAGTGAGGTATGCTTTGGGTCGTTATCATGCTGGAAGACAAAATGTCGACCCAAACCAAGTTTTCTTGCAGACTGTCTGAGGTCGTCTTTCAAAATTTTCTTATAGTCTTCCTTTTTCATGTTTCCTTCAACCCTGACGAGATTCCCAGTTCCAAATGCACTGAAACATCCCCAAAGCATTATACTCCCACCACCATGTTTCACTGTGGGAACGCTGTTCTTGGGGTTGAATGCCTCTCCCTTCTTTCTCCAAACACAGGCAACATCTCTATGGCCAAAAAGCTCTAGTTTTGTCTCATCTGACCAAAGGACACGTTTCCAGTATGCATCACATTTCCCCAGGTTGTCCTTAGCAAATTTCATTCTAGCTTGGCGGTGTCTCTTCTTCAGAAGTGGAGTCTTTCTTGGTCGGCAACCTCGCAGTTCATTCCTGTGCAGGGCTCTAGTGACTGTCTTCGTTGAGACATCAATTCCAGACTTGGTTAGGTCATTCACTAGTGTCTGGGCAGTTGTTCTTGGGTCTTTAGAAACCTCTCTCACTAGTTTTCTTTCCAAAGTTTTTGAAATCTTTCGCTTCCTGCCTCTGCCCGTCATGTTCTCCATTGTGTTGGTCTCTTTAAACTTCTTGATAATGCATCTTACTGCAGTTCTTGACACTTGAAAATGCTTTGATAAATGTGTGTTTCCTTCTCCATCTTTATGAGCATTAACAATTCTTTCTCTCAAGTCCAAACTAATTTCTTTTGTCTTTGCCATGATGACAGTGCATATTATTTTACTAGTTGTTTTGCAAGATACCAATCCTCATCTTAAAGATCAATTTAAAGGCTTAACTAGGGTAATTAGGCTAATCAGGCAAATTAGGTTAATTTGGCAAGTCATTGGACAACAGTGGTTTGTTCTATAGCTAATCAAGGGGGCTAATAATATTGACCTTAGCAGTTTTTTATTTATTTATGTTTTAATTATTTTATTCAAGCAACTATAAGAAATCAGACTTTCTCTAGAAGAAAAAAATAATAGGAAATAATCTGAAAACATTCTAATAATTTTGCTAATAATTTTGTCTTCAACTGTATATGTATTAAAGTAACCATGATACAGACATCTGAAGCTGAGGGAGGGTTAAATTATTGAGGATTCTTAGTGATAAGTTAGGGCCGGCCCGTGGCATATGCGAAATAGACAGTTGCCTAGGGCGCCATAAGAAAGTTTTTTTTTCTACGTGGAAGAACGCCCTCTTGTGACCACCATGCGCTCCTACACACATAAGCAATATAATTCCTGACAGTTAAAAATGTTAGTACTGTTCGATCATCGTATAGTGATTAAAATAATGTTAGAATAAAATAAAATTGACATCAATGAAAAACCATAAGATTTGAAAACATATACAAAGCTCGAGCTGATTAAGAACTACTTGAGGTCTATCATGGCCCAAGAGCATCTCAGTGGACTTGCTGTCATCATCATCAATAATGATGTTTCTCAGAATGTGTCATTTGATGCAGTCATTGATGACTTTGCTGCAAATAAATCCAGGTGTGTTCAGTTTTGAAACTGTCCTGTAATTCTGAATAGTATTTTTGTGCACTTTTTGTTGATTTTGTGACTTTAATTTTCTAATTTAATTTTTGTGTGATTTTTCAGGTGACTGTAAGTCAAATTTATTTATGATCACAAATTATTTACTACTTATTTATGTTAATACTTATCAATACAGTGGATATAAAAAGTCAACACATCCCTGTTAAAATGCCAGGTTTGTGTCCTGTTAAAAAAAAATAGACCATGATAAATAATTTCAGAATCTTTTATGTGACCTATAACCTGTACAGCTCAATTGAAGAACAATCTGAAATCTTTATTCAGTGGGAAATAAAAATAAAAAGCTAAAATAATGTGGTTGCATTAGTGTGCACACCCTTTTACAACTGGGGATGTGGCTGTGTTCAGAATGAACTAATCATATTCAAACGCATGTTAAATAGGAGTCAGTACACCTCGACTCCTGATTAACCCCAAATAAATTTCAGCTGTTCTGGTAGGCTTTTCCTGACATTTTCCTAGTCGCATCTCACAGCAAAAGCCATGGTCCGCAAAGACCTTCCAAAGCATCAGAGGGATCTCATTGTTAAAAGGTATCAGTCAGGAGAAGGGTACAAAACATTCAGAAGGCATTAGATATACCATGGAACACCATGAAGTCAGTCATCATCAAGTGGAGAAAATATGGTGCAACAGTGACATTACTACAGGATGTCCCTCCAAAATTGATGAAAAGAACAGAAGAAAACTGGTCAGGGAGGCTTCCAAGCATGTGGGAAAATGTGTTATGGTCAGATGAAACCAAGGTTGAACTCTTTGGCCACAATTCCAAAAGGTATGGTTGGTGCAAAAACAACACTGCACATCACCAAAATAACTCCATGCCCACAGTGAAGCATGGTGGTGGCAGCATCATGCTTTGGGGCTGTTTTTCTTCAGCTGGACCTGGGGCCTTAGTCAAGGTGGAGGGAAATATGAACAGTGCCAAATACCAGTCAATATTGGCACAAAACATTCAGGCTTCTGCAAAAAAGCTGAAGATGAAGAGGAACTTCATCTTTCAGCACGACAATGACCCTAAGCATATTGAACCCTAAGCTATTGAAAATCTGTGGGGTGATCAGAAGAGGGCTGAGATGCCCTCGCAATCTGGCAGATTTTGAGTGGTTTTGCAAAGAAAAGTGGGCAAATATTGCCAAGTCAAGATGTGCAATGCTGATAAACTCATACTCAAAAAGAGTGCTGTAATTAAATCAAAAGGTGCTTCGACAAAGTATTAGTTTAAGGGTGTGTACACTAATGCAACCACATTATTTTAGTTTTTTATTTTTACTTTCCACATAAAATAATATTTCAGTTTGTTTTTCAATTGAGTTGTACAAGTTATAGGTCATAATAAAGGTGGAAAAAGTTCTGGATTTTTTTGTGGTATTACTTTTTTTTTTTAAATCACATAAACCTGATATTTTAACAGGGGTGTGTAGACTTTTTATATCCACTGTATGTAATGTTACGTTTTATTCTAGTACAGTTTTGAAAAATCTGCATTTCCTGAATTTTGGGGCGGTAATCTAAAATCTCGCCTAGGGCAACAACAGAGCCTGGGCCGGCCCTGGTGATAACTCCATTATGAAGTAACAATAGGAGAGAACAGAAGTATGAAGAGGGTTTGAACTATCCTCTGTGTAAAGTAGCAGAACGGGCTTCACGTTGTGCTATAAGCAACAGCTTCCAATGGAACGGCTACAATGACCGGAAGTAAACTGCTACACCGTCGTAGCAGAGAACGTAAAAATCATTAAGCAACCATAAACACAAAGGCGCAACGCGGCATTTAAATACAAATGATGGATTATGAGGATGTTATTTAGGCAATATTTAAATGGTTCGCTTCACATCATCTCTAGTCTCAGTGCTGTTGCCAACAGCAGTGATATCTTTGTACAAATGGGAAAAAAATCGTTAAAATTAGTTTGTTTAAAACATATCAGCACATTAAATGAAAGACTGATGGTAGAATCGTATACTGCTGTAATTACAAGTAGTATAATTTATAAAATGTAACATTCATCTACCTAATGTGTCACGTTGTACGACTACGGCAAACCAGCTGCTCTCCCGTAGCATACGACTACAGTAGAATGTCAAAAAAAGTCACGAACGAGCAATTTGACGTCGGAATGCCGTTGCCGTTCAATCAGTGGCTGCAGCTTAAAGTCCCTAATATATTTTAAAACAAAACGAAAAGACCAACCGCCGCGCAATTTTCAAGAAGATAATAATGAACATATATGTTGGCTTACCTGAACCAACTCCTGTAACGGTACTGATGCATACGGCGCAGATGACGGCCGTCAGGCATCTTTTAAGTAACATTTTAAGACAAAACACAGCTTTTGCAACTTTCTTCGGTATTTTCACTCGGATGCGTTTCACAAACACGATTCGCCATTAAAGGACTGAAAGTCTGAAAGCGGAAGCTCAATAACGAAACTAAAACTAATGCGCGTTCATGAGGGTTTAGTGAATTAAAACCTACAATTTATATGGTATATAGACTTTGTTAAATAACAGGTTCGGATCGACCAATCAGAGATCGTCAGCTGTATCTGTGGTTTGCCACATTGCTCAACGCTACAATAACTTAACACAAACATGCACTGGAGAGTTGCCAAATATTATTATTGCAGTTTCAGCTGAGAACTCTTTTCACTGCGTGAAAATGTGTGTGAGGTGAGAACAGTGTCAGATTTGAGTCCTACTGAATGCCTAAGAGTTTGCAGCATTGATTTGATTGGTCTGCAAATTTGTTGATGATTCTGCATAACCACCAACTCCCTGCAAACTTTCTATTCTCTTTTTTATCTGTGAACGGAAATAGTTCCATAGAGCTGAGTGTGAAAAGATTTTGAAACATTTGCTGTTTTCAGAAAAGCAATGAGCTGCCAATACCATCTTTTATTCATATTTTTATTCTTCTGTGGCATCACTGTGGTGTTCTCTGGTAGGTTATGGTTTTTGTTTTGTGTTGATATTTTAATAATCTCAAGTTGAAGTTTTAAGTGTATCTCTTTAATTTTAGGGAGATTTAAAGTTATAATTTATATAATTTTCCTTTTCTTCTCATGCATATTTAAACAGTAATTTAGAAAAATTTTACTTTTGCGGGGAAGACCTTTTATGCCAACAATTGCACTTTAACAGTAACTTTTTGTAATTTTTAAATGCAAATCTAGTGATGTTTATATGCAAACTGCTGCAATGAGAGTTTGTGCACATCTACCTTTAACAAAAGTAAAAAAAAAAAAAATAATAAAATAAAATGAAATAAAATAAAATAAAATTAGCACAGTGGTAAATGTCAGCTTTTTCCATCTGAGATCAAAATACAAAATATATCTAAATACATTAGTGACCTTCTGATTCCTTACTGTCCTCAAACAGCACTCATAGATAGTAATCAGCTTCTCTGTCCTTTGTTGTCGCTGTAAACCAAGTGTGATCATGTCTTTTCAGCTGCAGCTCCTAAACTTTGATATAGTTTGCCTGTAAATGTAAGATTGCTCTTTCACTAGCCAAATCTTATTTGTTTTCTCTGGCTTATGATTAAGTTTTGATTAAGTTTTTTTTTTTCCATGTTTCAACATGATGCATGTTTCCTCTTATGCTTTTTATATGCTCTGTGTTTTGTTGTACAGCAACTCTGTTGCTTTTAAATGTGCTATAGAAATACATTTTGACTTGACATGCAGTTAAATTATTGGGGAAAGCAGGGCTGCAGGCTTTTTTTAAATAGTTTTATTGGCATTGATTGTTCCATGATGAACATTTAACATCCAAGGAATGTTTTCATATCACAAATACATAGTAGAAAAAATATTATTTAAAATGGTTCTGACTGAAAAATATTTTTGCCAACAATTGCACTTTAACATTTTTTTTAACTTAAAAAAAAAAAAGTAATGTAGCGATGAGTCAGGAGTCGAGGGATCCATTAGCAAACGGTTTATTAGCACACACGTAGTCAGACAGGCGGGGTAATCAACAACAATCAAGAGTGACGTAGGCAAATCCAGAGAATAAACAGTTACAGTCCAAAAGTCCGGGGCTGGCAGCAAGCGGGGATAATCCAGAAACGAGCGATAAAGTCCGGGCAAACAGAGAGGGTTCGTAAACGGGGTCACAGTCCGAGTCGGTACACAGGAAATCAGTCCGCGGGAAAAACGCTCAGGATTGCAGGCCATGGGCAAGACAAAACTTCGCGAAGGACGCGTGGTAATGGCCGCTATTAATATCCGGGAACGAACGCCACAAAATGGCCGAACGGGCGGAGTCAGCCCAGGCACGGGGTCCTGGGAAATGGAGTCCGAATGGAGTTAGAACTCGGGGGAAGGTTCCCGCTGACGGTCCCCAGAGGGAGCCACAGAGCCCGGGTTCGTGACAGAGCCCCCCTCCTGGGAGCGACTCCTGGCGCGAGGAGGCCTGGTTCGCCGGGGCCTACCCCGACCTCTGGGGGCCGGTCGATCTGGGTGGGCCAGGTGGAAATCAGCGGTCAGTGAGGGGTCCAGGATGTCGTCGGCTGACACCCAGGTACGTTCCTCGGGCCCGTACCCCTCCCAGTCGACCAGGTACTGCAACAGTCTGCCCCGGCGCCTAGAGTCCAGGATTTCTCGAACCTGGTAGGCCTCCTCGCCCTCCACAATGATCGGGAGGGGGCCCGTGGCACCGGGCTCCTCTAGGACCTCCGCTCTTCTGGGGCCGTCAGCGGGCTTTAACAGGGAAACATGAAAAGTGGGTGAGATTCTGTAATGGGGGGGTAACTGTAATCGAAATGAAACTGGGGTAATTTGTCTGAGAATTTTGAATGGACCCACGTACCTAGGGTTGAGTTTCCTGCACGGCAGTCTGAGGCGCAAGTTCTTGGTGGAGAGCCATACCCATTGCCCCGGCGCGTAGGGGGGATGTCTGGAACGGAGCCGATCAGCTTGCGTTTGGGTTCTTCGAACGGCTCGTTGGAGATGAACGTGGGCTGAGTCCCAGGTCTCCTCACTTCGCCGCATCCAGGTGTCCACAGCGGGCAGGTCGCAGGGTTCCCCTGACCAGGGAAATAGAGGTGGCTGAAAACCTAGGACACACTGGAAGGGCGTTAGGTTAGTGGAGGGCTTTCTAAGAGAATTCTGGGCGTACTCAGCCCACATGAGGTATCGGCTCCAGTGTTGCTGATGGTCGTGGCAGTAGGAACGCAGGTAACGAGCGAGTTCCTGATTGAGCCTCTCCACCTGACCATTAGCCTGCGGGTGGTAGCCAGAGGTTAGGCTGACGTTGATGCCGAGCAGGTGGAAGAAGGAAGACCACACACGAGAGGTGAATTGAGGTCCGCGGTCCGAAACGATGTCTTCAGGTAAGCCGTAGAAGCGGAAGACAGAGTTGCACAGAGTTTCGGCGGTTTCCATGGCGGTGGGTAGCTTGGCGAGGGGTATGAGACGACAGGCCTTGGAGAAGCGGTCGACGACTGTGAGAACGGTGGTGAAGCCCTGAGATGGGGGAAGGTCTGTGACAAAGTCCACTGAGAGGTGCGACCAGGGTCGTCGTGGTAGGGGAAGTGGTTGGAGGAGGCCTGCGGGATGCTGATGGGGGACCTTGGAGATATTACATGTGGTGCAGGAGCGTATGAATCCTATGGTGTCGGTGGTAATCGAAGGCCACCAGAACCGGTTGGAGAGGAGGTTCAGGGTGGCATTAATGCCGGGATGGCCTGAGCTGGGAGTGGCATGCACCCAAGAGAGGACTCGAGGGCGTAGAGACTTGGGCACGTAGGTCAAGTTTGGCGGACAGCCTGGTGGAGGTGGTTCCAGGAGCTGGGCCTCTGCTATCTCCGTCATGAGATCCCACTGCACGGGTGCGAGTATTATGGAGGGTGGAAGGATGGGCTCCGAGGGAATGGGTTCCTGTTCCTGCTCAGACATGCGTGAGAGTGCGTCGGCCTTGGTATTTAGTGAACCCGGTCGATAGGTGACCTTGAAATCAAAGCGGGTAAAGAAGAGAGCCCAGCGAGCCTGGCGGTGATTTAATCTCTTGGCTGAACGTAGGTATTCCAGGTTACGGTGGTCCGTAAGTACGGTGAAAGGGGTGCGAGCCCCCTCTAACCAGTGGCGCCATTCTTCGAGAGCCAGTTTGATGGCGAGCAACTCTCGGTTGCCGACGTCGTAGTTGCGCTCAGCAGGGTTAAGCTTGTGGGAGTAGAAGGCGCAGGGGAATAATTTGGGAGGATTGCCATGGCGTTGTGAGAGAACGGCGCCCACTCCGGTGCTGGAAGCGTCTACCTCTACGAGGAATTCTTTTTCAGGATCTGGGTGGTGCAGGATGGGGGCGCTAGTAAAGCGTTGCTTGAGATCCTGGAAAGCCTGGATGGCCGAGGGAGTCCAGTTCAAGCGGTAATTTCCAGATTTAATTAGGGAGGTTAGGGGGGATGCGACGGCGCTAAAGCTCCGGATGAATCGACGGTAGAAGTTGGAGAAGCCTAGGAAGCGTTGGAGCTCACGAAGAGTTGTGGGCCTGGGCCAGTTGGTGACCGCCTCTACCTTCTTGTCATCCATGGCCACCCCCTCAGGGCTGATGACATATCCTAGGAAGGAGATCTTAGTCAGGTGAAACTCACACTTCTCCTTCTTGGCGTACAGATGGTTTAATAAGAGTCTCTGGAGGACGGTCCTGACATGTTGTACGTGCTCCTTGTAAGAATTCGAGTAGATGAGGATGTCGTCGATGTAAATGATCACCCAGCGATTCAGCACATCCCGGAAGATCTCGTTCACGTAGGCCTGAAAGCAGGATGGGCTGTTGGACAGGCCGAAGGGCATGACGAGGTACTCGTAGTGGCCAGAGGTGGTCGAGAAGGCCGTCTTCCACTCGTCCCCCTCGCGGATGCGAATAAGGTTGTAAGCGCTCCTAAGGTCCAGTTTAGTAAAGATCTTGGCAGTCCGCAGTTGTTCCAAGGCAGATGGGACCAGGGGAAGCGGGTACCGGTATTTGACGGTGATGTCGTTGAGGCCTCTATAATCGATGCAGGGTCGGAGGCCGCCATCCTTTTTTTTCACGAAAAAGAAGCCGGCTGAGGCTGGTGACGTGGAAGGTCGAATGAAGCCCTTAGCCAGTTCCTCCTGAATGTACTGTTTCATGGCCTCGGACTCTGGCTGGGAAAGCGGGAAGATGCGCCCTCTGGGTGGAGTACAGCCTGGTATCAGATCGATGGCGCAGTCCCCGGGTCGATGAGGGGGTAACTGGGTGGCTAGGGATTTGCTGAAGGCTGCTTTAAGATCCTGGTATTCCCCCGGGAGACCCTCTACCTCCGTGTGTGGTCCTTTCTGTGGTTCGCTGCAGGAGTTGGGCCTCGGCTCGGGCGGCGGTTCCAGTGGCGTTAGGCTGGGTAGAGGGTTGGATGAGGGTCCCGGTGCGGATGATGGAACGACGCAGCAATGGAGTCGGCAGAACGGAGACCAGCGTGAGATCTTATGCAGTGGCCAGGAGATGGTCGGGTTGTGTGTCGCCAGCCAGGGGTAGCCGAGGATCACAGGAGTGCGGGGTGAGGTAATGAGGAACAGGCGGATGGTCTCGGAGTGGTGGTTTATGCGGAGAATGAGGTCCGTCGTGGTGTACCGTATATTGCCCGAGCCGAGTGGTCGTCCGTCTATGGCTGCCACTGAAACAGTAGGGGAACACAGAAGCTGAGGTACGTTATGTGCTCTAGCAAACTCAGCGTCAATGAAATTCCCAGCTGCCCCCGAATCAATTAGAGCAAAAGTGTGTATAACTTCATTAGCAATGAGCAGTTCTATGGGCAGGGTAAAATCAGAAGGTGGTAAGGTGGAAGGACTCACCGAGTTAGGTCGTCGGGGCGGCCGGGTGGGACAATTGATGCGGACGTGACCCGGTAGGCCGCAGTAGAGGCAGAGGTTCTCTCGGTAACGACGGTCTCTCTCCTCCATGGTGAGCCGGGTGGACCCGATCTGCATGGGCTCGGGTGTGGAGGACTGGCCAGGAATGGGAGCTGAGGCGGCGGCAGGTGGAGGACGAAGACTGGTGGTCGTGAAGCGAGAGGGACGTCTGGCTCGCAGCATATTATCATACTTGATAGAGAGTTCGATATACTCATCCAGTGTAAGTCCCTCGTCTCGGCAAGCCATCTCCGCTTGAAGTTCCATGTTAAGTCCTGCGCGATAGTGCGCCTTCAGGGGACCCTCGTTCCAGTTGGTTTGGGCGGCCAGGGTGCGAAAGGAGAGAGCAAAGTCAGCCGCCGTGTTTCTGCCTTGACGGAGATTCATTAAGAGTTCGTCCGCGTCGCGCCCATCCGCCGAATGCTGAAACACTGTCTTGAACCGATGCAGGAAGGCCGCAAAGGAGGAAAACGACGGCCGCTCGGGATTCCAGACTGCAGTTGCCCACTCGAGTGCCCTCCCAGTTAACAGCGAACACACAAAGGCGGTTTTACTACTGTCATTAGGATACATAGCGGGCTGTTGTTCTATAAAGAGAGAGCATTGCAGTAAAAACCCCTTACATTTAGCAGGCGATCCGTCGTACTTCTCTGGTAAGGCCAGGCGTGGGGCAGCGGCGATGGCAGTGGTCGGATTAGCGGGCGGTGTTGGGGAAATCGGCTGGGCTGTGCTCGGAGCGATCGCGGCCTGGAACGATTGTAGTGTCTTGACGAGCTCCTCCGTCAGAGAGCCCAGTCGAGCGATCTCATGCTGGTGTGCTGCGAGCATAGATGCCTGAGCGCTGAGTTCGGAACTCAGCTGGAAAACCGCTGCTGGATCCGCGTTTGGCGAAGTTTTCTGTAGCGATGAGTCAGGAGTCGAGGGATCCATTAGCAAACGGTTTATTAGCACACACGTAGTCAGACAGGCGGGGTAATCAACAACAATCAAGAGTGACGTAGGCAAATCCAGAGAATAAACAGTTACAGTCCAAAAGTCCGGGGCTGGCAGCAAGCGGGGATAATCCAGAAACGAGCGATAAAGTCCGGGCAAACAGAGAGGGTTCGTAAACGGGGTCACAGTCCGAGTCGGTACACAGGAAATCAGTCCGCGGGAAAAACGCTCAGGATTGCAGGCCATGGGCAAGACAAAACTTCGCGAAGGACGCGTGGTAATGGCCGCTATTAATATCCGGGAACGAACGCCACAAAATGGCCGAACGGGCGGAGTCAGCCCAGGCACGGGGTCCTGGGAAATGGAGTCCGAATGGAGTTAGAACTCGGGGGAAGGTTCCCGCTGACGGTCCCCAGAGGGAGCCACAGAGCCCGGGTTCGTGACAAGTAAACTGTTTATATGCAAATGCTAAGAGAGTTTGAGAGTTTGTACACATCTACCTTTAACAAATAATACTTACAGAAAATCTAAAATATTGACTATTTTGAGGAGATGTAATGTTGGATGGCTGATCTTTTTTTTTTTGCAATTAAACAAAAGAGAAATTCAGATTTTAGGCCATCTTCATCTGTTTTTAATTTAGGGTCTCTGCCAGTGTTAACCTTATGTAAGAAATCTTGGGGTTAAATTTGATTTGTTACTCAACTTTGAAAAAACAAATTAGCACAGTGGTAAATGTCAGCTTTTTCCATCTGAGATCAAATGTGAAACTGAAACAGTTTCTGCCCCAGAAATGCTCCATGCTTTCATAACATCACACCTGAACTACTGTAATTCTCTTTACTATGATTAAGGGTTTGATGTCAAATTGTTCTGATTCTTTTCTGATCGCTTATCTTATTATTATTTTTTTTTCTTCCATGTTTCACCATGATGCATGTTTCCTCTTATGCTTTTTATATGATGTGTGTTTTGTTGTACAGCACTTTGGCACAACGCTGCTTTTAAATGTGCTATAGAAATACATTTTGACTTGACTTTTGACATGCAGTTAAATTATCGGGGAGACCAGGGTTGCAGTCTTTTTAAAAATAGTTTTATTGGCATTGATTGTTCTATGATGAACATTTAACATCGAAGGAATGTCTTCATGCCACAAATACATAGTAGGAAAATATCCTTTAAAATGTTCTTCACACTTCTTCAGCAAAATGGTTCTAACTGATTTCTTTCTTTTTTTTTTTTTTTTGCCAGAAAACACAAAAACCTTTTGAAAGCCTGTATTTCAGTAGCTAAGTTTTGAATAAAAAGGCTTCAAATATCTAGTTCAAAACATGAACATTTCATGAAATTTCAGCATCATATATATATATATATATATATATATATATATATATGTTGGATAAATAGGTAAATACACAGATCTGAAGACATATTTTAACTTAAACATTGTATTTTCAAAAGCATTTTTTAAAAATGTTGGGTTAGGGAATATATGCTGTCATTTTACACTATTTATTTTAATTTCTGTCAGCCATAATGATGATTAAGATTGATTTGGTTTGTGAAACCTGTTGAGTTTTATTAAATGCTAATATCATTTCATTGCAGTTACAACAAAGACATGTGAAAAAGAGCTAGTAGAGGGAACGTCCTGCACCATCAAACTGAAAACAAAAAACGATGAAAAACCTACAGAGATCAAATGGCTCCATATCTCTAGTGGTGCCTTAATTCACAGGAAAAATGGGAAGATCAAGACAAACACTCTAGGTGTAACAATGGAGAAAGATGGATCATTAACATTTCCCAGAGTTCGTCTGAACAACACCGGCAAATATAAATACACTGCTTTTAATAATGAGGGTACAGAGATCGGTGCTGGAGAAAAGGAAATTAATGTTTTTGGTAAGATGACAAATATTTACCCTTCTAACACAATGCAAATAATAACAAAATAAGACAGTTTATTTCTACAGTAGCTCAAGAAATAACCACCATGTTTCTTTCACAGCACAGGCTCCTAAACCTACTGTGAAGGACGACTGCAAAACTGATGGGGATGCAACACTCACCTGTGACATTGGAGACCATACAGATCTGACTGTATCCTGGTATAAAGAAGACACAATCATCCAGAATGAAAAAAACCCGAAACTGTTCTTGACATCTGCTCAAGTACAGGAGAATAAACCGTACTCATGCAGAGTAAGCAATACTGTCAGCAATGTGAAAAGTGACAGTATTACAGTGTCATGTAAGTCTTTTTTATTTCACATGCTTCTCATTCTTCAATGTACTGAGTTTGTTTCAGTTTCCAGGATTTTGAACAGCTTAAAATAGATTAATGATGGTTTTACAGGTGCTACAGATGAAAGCACAGGTCCTCCTAAACGTTTTGGCATTGATTTCTGGATCATGGTGAGCATTTTAGCAAGTTCGGCAGCCATTCTGCTACTGCTAATATGTGTTCTCCTGTTTTCTTACCAACACTGGAAGCACCAGAAAGGTGAGAGACATCTTCATCACCTCTAAAATTATGTTAACTTTATATATTATATACTATAGGCATATATTTGTTGATATAAATGTTAATATTTGGCATCTTGTATTTGATATCTTTCAGATGAGAGGGAGCACATTCTGAGTAATCTTCAAACTCCAAATCCTACCAAAAACACACATAAATCACCTGATTATGAATATGAATCTGAATTTTTGTTCTGACAGAGAGTTTAAAGGGTACATAACATACACAGTTTCACCACTTCATCTCTTGTTAATCTTGACTAAATAGCCAAAAAGTCTTTAGTTTAATCATATTTATAAAAGAAAAATACAGCTTTCCGATTCTCTCTGGAAAAAGCCGAGCTCCTGGAGGCGTGCCGTGGTTGGAGCTATAGAGTCAAGCTGATTTCCAACAAAAGACATAAATCTGATCCACTTGCACTTACATGACTGGGATCTTTTATCACTGGGACCGCTCCATGTTTTAATAGCAAATGGTGCGCAAATCCAGCGTCGACCTGGGCCTTGTTTATAAAACTTTGACAAGGTAAACTTTCCCTCACATCCAAAAACACTTATTTGGAGACATTCTCGAACAAATTAAATCCTATGCAGATCTGCCGACGATTTCCAGATGAAGTGCGTTGATGGGCGCGGTCTGGCTCTCCTCTGGTCGACTTGTGCGCAGGTGTTCTTATCCGGGAGAAATGCTCATAAAAGGAGTTTGACCATTCTCTGTCATTCGTCCAAATTATTTTTCTAAATGTTGGCCATGTTTAGCATGAGAATCCAACTCTTTAACACTGTAAACAACTCTGAATACACTAAACACCATTGTACCCCCCTTTAAAGAGAAGCAACGTTATCAAGACACAAGAGCTCCAGCTGGGCTTTAGAGGATCAATGATGAACAAAACTGTGGATGATGTAGCGTCTGTCATTTATGTACAAATTACAAAGGGAAAAAATATTTTTTGTACATTATAAAACATACAGTCTTGATTTTCCACAAAGAAATTAAATAAACTTACTCTTGTTAATCTTGGGTCTCCCACAGCAAGCAGCACAATAATCTTATTGAACAAGAATAACAGTGACACTCAACATGAAATCATAATTATTAGATCTCGCGAGAGGTCACAGAAACCTTTCCACTGTAATTGAAATACTAATATAATCCTTAGATATTACATTGAATTTGGTATACAAAGTGTTGCATGTTTTATTGGTACATAGATGAGTAGTGGTTATATTTATTTTGTACAACATTTGCAACTGCTTTTGATCACTTAATTAAAAGCACCACAAATTAAATTGAGTCATCTGTTATAGGGACTACTGAACAGACACAAGTTGATTTTAAAATGCAAAGAATTGAAAATAAATCTCTGAATAAACTTGCATTTTTACAACACTATAAGTGTGTCCCATCCGGTAATGAAAAGTTCGACACACAGTCTTTATCCTCACTTGAGCACTTGGGCCAAAAACAGGAAATACATCATATCAAGTGCAAAGACCGCAAGTGTGGCATCCGTTCAGGAAAACCATGACCTACAGCAAGTACAACATGTTCCTGGATCAACATCCTTGTTAATCCTGGAACAACATTCTATTCAACCAATCAGAATTGAGGGATAACTTTTCAGGAAATATCAGTTTCAGGCTTACGATCAGGATTAGGTGCTTCTACACACTTGTTAATCAGCTATCATTTCCCTCTGATTGTAAGAAAAAATATGGGTAGGGTTAGGTTTAGGGGTAGGGATTGGGTTAAGTCTATATTTTTGGAAAATAATGTTGATCCAGGAGCATGTTTTACTTGGCAAAATCACAGCGACCCTCATTTGACACAGTGGTGCCTCCCCTCCACCCCCTAATTTTCATAATTCACATGTATATAGTGCACTAAAAAATGTAAAAGGAAAAAAAAACACATTTATTTAGAGTATTTTTAATACAAATAAGCACATGTGAGCTGCGATACCTAACAAGTGCATGGGAAGATTGCAAAAGACCACTAATATTAAACCAGCTGCCTTGACTTGACCACATTTGTCTGTTTTTGTTGCATTCACACGACTTTAACCAGTAGATGTCCTCAGCACGCATGTTTCAAGCGCATCTAAACAGTGAATCTAGCGTAAACTATCTGGGCCTGTATTCACAAAACATTTTATCTTAACATTAAGTAGAGATGGGACATTTGACACTGAGGCTCCGAAGCCTGTTTTACTATATTTAAGTAGACTGGTTCAAATTTCAAAAGTCTTCTTCTGCTCCTTCTTCTTCGGGTTTAATGCGAGCTTTTGGGTGCATATCGCCAGCTCCTGTGCTGGAGTGTGAGTGATTTCAGTCTAGGCCTGCATGATAAAATTTATATTCTGTTTTTAAAACCATTATTTTGAATGAGTTTTAAAACAGCTTTTATAATCCGACAATTCTTTGCATCCCATGTGATAGATTCATTCCTTTCTTGCTCATACCTAGGACAAATTTGTAACATCTGTTCTACGGTTGCCTTTACTTGGTATGTTTCACATAATTGTGTTTACCTATTATATAAAGAGTTGAATTAAGTTTAGTGTGTCCCATTCTTAGCCTTGTTAAAATAATTTGATCCTCTCTATTGCAGTTGATTAGCCCTTTACATTGTCTAATACCGTTTTGTATATTAAATTAGATGCCCTCCTGTATTTATTCCACCTTCCTTGCCACTTTTGATTGCATGCATGTTTAACTATACTTTTCCCTTTCATCTTATTTAATGAAATGATCAGCTTTCTCATTTCCAGGTATTTCAACATGTGCTGGTACCCCAGAATGTACTATTATTCCTGCTTGTCTTAGTCTATGTACTGTGTTCATTGATGCCATGGAATCAGAACATATCAAAACTTTGTAAGGCATTACTTCCTCTACCCAAGATAATGCCATCTGAATTGCTACCATTTCAGCAGTGTAAACTGAAGTTCCCTTACAATCTCCCATTATTTCCTACTTTAAATTCTGAAACTTAAATTTGACTGAAAAACCAAGGAGGAATTGGAGAAATTGTAACCATTGTTGAAAATTTGATACTACTTATCGACATCTTTGAGACCCACTCATTTGCTTTCAATGCAAAACCTAAGCTCTGAATTAGCGCCGATGCATTCACTTAATAATCCTTTGACTGAAATCTTTCCAGGAGTTTAATGGTTTAAGACAAATGCAAATATAGATAGACATAATGATTTCTGTACAGTGCAGATTGTGTCAAAGCAGCTTTACAGTGTTAAACAGGAAAGGAGTGAATATTGCAGGAGGACAATAGTAATCCCAAACCTGCCCAAAAACTGCTTAAAGTATTATGTGTTGATTGAAATTATTAATCTTTTTTTTTTTTTTTTTTTTTACCACTCTGCCAGAAAAATTAAAAATGACAGGGCATAAACGTCAGGCCAGGGAATATATTTTGTAATTGTACACATTTTATTAATTAATGTTTTATTTATTTTAATTTCTGTTAACTATAATCATGGTTAACATACCCTCTTACCTGTTGCATAAGTTTTTCAGTTAAACCCTTAATTGTCACTCCCATTTTTGAACATAGATGTGAAAACTGCAGTATTCAAGCTTAATTTTTTTTGTAATTCATGAACGAAAAAAAAAAAAAAATATATATATATATATACATATGATTTTAATGCACATTTTCCATAGTAAAGCAGTGTCTGATTTTAAAATGGTTTTCAAAGGAAGAATTTGAGATTTTACATTTTCTGCTGATATATCATTTCTTATGATTTCTAAAGCATGATAGGGAAAAAGGCAACAAAGAAAGTCTTTTTGTGACAAAGCTCAGAACTCCTGTTATGGAGCTGATTTTTGAGGTGCATTCTTGCCATAAATTAATCTATTACTTTTCCTACATAATTTGTAAAAAAAATATCTGTAAAATATCTGTATCGGGTGAGAATTAAAGGGATTAAATTCTGCTGAAATGCCTGTGTGTTAAATGAAACGTATTGTTTTATGATTGTAGTATATCTTTAGTTGGATTTCATCACTACTTCCACACAATTACTGTGCATTAGATACAAAAGGCAGGGCATTTATATTAATTGCATAATATGTAAATGTATTTGTAGCATGCTTGGCATGAAATTTATTTTAAATATATTTTAGTGTACATATTTTTTACTAGGGTAGATAATTGAGCATTCTTAAAAAATATTACCAATAAATGTTTACTATGGTATCTCATTATCACAAACTGCTCAAGGCTGCCACATACAGGCTTATGTATAAACCAATAACATTGTTACGACTTTTCATGTTGTTTTGTATATGTATGATTAATACATGTTTATAGATTTATAAAAATGTTTGGTTAAAGGTCAATTACAAAAAACAAATGCCGCCAGCACAACAAGTACATGTCATGTTGTGACTGAACTGTTTGACTAAAAGACACAAACTATGACTAAAAGAAAAATCAGTGGAAAAATAAACACTGGGCCAGAATCAGCTGCACTTGGATAAAATGAAGTAGCTTTTGTCACATCTTTACCTAATGAATAAAACATGGGAAATTATGTTAATTAACCTTTAAACAAGCAAGTCTCTGTTAGTATGACATGCTTTTTAGATGATCACTAGAACAATGTACAACATTGAAAATAAGTCTTGTGCTGTCATTCTTTCAAATAAATTATATGTGCTTTGATTTTTTTAATTAATGTAATGACATTTAGACATTTTAAATACTACTAACAGTTAAGTACCACTGAAAACCACCCAAAAGTAAACAGACTCAATGATTTTCCTCATTAGTAAATAATGAAGTAAACTGCTGTATTACCTTTAAACAGATCTCTCTCATAAACTGGATCACTGGTTTCCTCACTCACTGTGTTCTTAAGTGTACATGTGTAGAAGTTGTCTGGATTTCTTGTGTTTTCAACTTTGATTAACTCTCCTGTCAGATTGTGCCGTGAGCCCTTCAGTGTTTCTCCAGCAGAATTCTTCCAGATGATTGTTTCACTGTAGTCGCATATTAAAGACACAACATCAGGGTTACTGCTCTTCTCTTTCTTTAGCACAGGTTTGGGGACCCGCTCTGTAAAAGCAACAAAGAAAAACATAAATGATGCTATCAGACTGTAATATTCAGAGGCACTGCAGGGGGTAATAGTGGAATAGAGTAACAAGGGCTCTGGGTGGCATAATGATATAGCCTACCGATAATCTATAACATTAACATTACAACATTACATAGATATATATATAGTTATAAACTATGCTACTAGGAAAAATTTTGGCATCAAGACTAATTTTTGAAAAAAAAAAGTGAAATGTTCCTTATTGGTCTAGCAGCTCGTGAGCTCCAGTGTTAGAGGTCCCCCTATCAAAAAGTAAAATGGTTTGGTCTCATTCTGGCACTGTCGGTTAAATTCAGTTTGTGGTGTTTTGCACAGTCGCACTGCAAAAAAGAAAAAAACAGGAGAGAAAGGGAAAAAAAGCTGCTGACGAGCAGGCAAGTTTTGACAAAATATTTTTCTCGGAAGAATGGTGAGAGCCTTTCAAGAGAAAAGCCTGACTGCGTAACTGCTAATCCACACATTTACATTACCCTAGTGCTGTCAAAAATAGCCTGGGATGAAGTTTTGAAAATGTGACAATATTTCTGCTGTACCGGTTTTACACAAGACGAGAGTTTGGAACATTCGTGATTCAGTATTTCAATAAAATTGTCCTACTGTTAACAGGTACTGTGCTGCAGTTTAAGGAGTGAAAACTGCGTAGGAAAACAAGAGTGAATGCGCTAATTTTTTCTTTCTATTCTGTCCTGGAAGTGAGATAATTAATGTGATAATGATGTGATTTTGATGTTAATTTAATTATCGACTTTTAACTTTTAAAAGCAATGGAAGTTAATATTTCAAAGCAATGATTGCTTAACTGAAAAATACTTGAAGTCTACATTTTAAATGTAGTTATTAAATTATTGTAATGGTTAATGTTTACTTTTTTACTTTTATTTATAAATAAAGAAAATTGTTAAATAGATAAAAGTTTTAACAAGCTCTTGCTATGATATCACAACTCACAACTGGTACTGAAATTGGTACTGAAAATACTTTTTAAATACCTTAAATTCCTGCATGAAACCAGATATTAAAGAAAATAAAAAATAATAGTGAAAATAAATCAGTCTTAGGTGTTTTATGAGTGTTGTGTGACCAGTGCAGCATTTGGTAATGTGGTAATATTACAGTATTTTGATACAAATCATTACTCAACATTTTTACTTAAGGGTCTGCACACTCATAACTTAAATAATGGCAAAATGTGACATTCCTGCAGCTATATTACAGTACAGTAGAAATAATTGTTATCGTCTAATAGAAAATATATGACTGCAGTGTATTTAAACTTGACTGAATGATCTGTGTTCCACATCTGCTAAATAAAAGATTTAACTCTACACAGCTAAATAAAATGGGCTGAATGCAGGTTAATATTTCTGAAATAAATATTTCTGTGAAATGAATTAGTTTGGAAAAGCCCAATTCAGGACCTGCCCAGTACTGCTATAGCAGCAAAGGATGACTGTTATTTAGAAAATAACAAGATGATTTCACATTGACCAAATGGAGAAAAGGGCGTGCACACAAACTCATTTTGAAGCTGTTTTCAACCCGTGAACAAAAAACAAAAAACAAAAACAAAAAAAAATCTTATCAAATAGTGCATAGAAAATGTTTTTGTGTTTTTTTTTTTTGTTTTTTTTGGAAGTACTTACTTGGTACACCATGGTATTTATCGAAGTACCAAGATATCACGATCTGATACCATCACTGTATCATAATACTGCCACAATACAGTGACATAATTACACAATTACATAATTATTCAGTACAATATATACCATGGTAAAGTATGATTTTCACATCTCGTTGTATTTACATGGTGCTCCACAAATCAATATTGGTAAAAAAAAAAAAAAAGTTGACAGAATTACTAGCTGTATTAAAAAGATCTTAATAAAAAATGATGCTTTTACAATTAATATCAATATCCACTTACCCATAACTTTCAAGTTAAATCTTTCTTCCTGCTCTTTACTGTTGATGTCAATGGTATAAACTCCACTATGTATGAGAGCTAGATTAGTTATAGTGATGTGTCCAGTTTTCTCATCAAGAGTTGTGATGTCTTTGAATCTCGGATTCGGGGTGCTATAACCATCATCAATATCCCATTCAATCGCCTTGATAACATCACTGCCACTTCTGTGTTTCCAGATAATGCTGGTGAAGGGAGGATTTATGCTGGTTGGACGAAAAGACACTGTATCACCCACTGCTTTTATCTGATCTTGACCTAATGTATAAAATATAAGAGAGAGCGTTTAATGTTCAACAAGCAAGTATCTGTCATTTATTAGTCATTTTTGATTTGTATATAATTAGGTTAAACTATAATAGAATTATTACTTGACTACAGTCAACAAAACCGATGCACAAACATTGATAAAATGCCAAAAACATCATGTACCTGAAACAGCTTCTTTGGTGATGAACACAACGCAGATGGCAACAAACGTTGAGCATTGATGTGCCATTTTCACACAATACAAAACTGTACTTTACTTCTGTTTTGCCTTGAATGTCTTTTACACACTTAAGACCACATGTAAAAACTGAGCATATAGAGGAACTATATGTCTTTGCACTTGACCACTTAAGTACATGACATCGTCCCTATTTTCGGCCCAAGTGTTGAAGTGAGGATGAAGACCTCAAGTGTGTGTCAAACTTTTCATTACCTGATGGGACACACCAGTGCCGGCCTGTAGGTTTGTGGGGCCCTAATATTATTGACAATAACATTTACATTTACATTTAGTCATTTAGCAGACGCTTTTATCCAAAGCGACTTACAATAGAAGCAATCAGAGCAACAAGAGAGCGACAGTGTATAAGTGCTGTGGCAAATTTCAGTTAGATAAACACGATAAGTCTTGCAAGGGTTTTTTTTTTTTTTTTTTTTTTTTAAATATAAATATAGAAAACTGAAAAGAGTAGGAAAGAGCTAGTGTCAATTGGTCAAGTTCTGCCGAAAAAGATGGGTTTTCAGACGTTTTTTGAAGATGGCCAATGACTCAGCTGATCGAATTGGGATGGGTAGGTCATTCCACCAGCTGGGAACAGTCCACAAAAAGGTACGTGAAAGTGATTTTGAGCCTCTTTGGGATGGCACCACAAGGCGTCGTTCATTTGCAGAACGCAAGCTTCTGGAGGGGACATAAGGTTGGATTAGACAGTTTAGGTATTCTGGTGCAGTGCCAGTGGTTGTCTTGTAGGCAAGCACCAGTACCTTGAATTTGATGCGAGCAGCTACTGGCAGCCAATGCAGTCTGATGAAGAGAGGTGTGACATGGGCTTTCTTCGGCTCATTAAAGACCACTCTTGCTGCTGCATTCTGAATCATCTGCAAAGGCTTGGAAGTGCATGCAGGAAGGCCTGCCAAGAGTGCATTACAATAGTCCAGTCTGGAGAGGACAAGAGCTTGGACAAGAAGTTGTGTAGCCTGCTCTGATAGGAAGGATCTGATCTTCCTAATGTTGTACAAATATAAAAAAAAGGGCCCCAGCAAATTTGAAGAGTGAAGAGAAAACACACCATTTAAATATTTAAGAGTTCATGTGTATTAAATTAGGAGTGTAAGTGAGCTTGAGTAATTAGATACTCATGAAACTCAAATAAATAAAATATAAAATAACTAAATAAAACTAAATAAAATACAGAAGCAAAAACAAAGCAAAAATAAAATAAACATAGGCTTACTAACATTCATATATGATAAGAAATGCAGGCTATTCTGCTTGTTTTTAAGGATTGGTTGATGATCGCAAGAAAAAGAGATTTTATTATTATTATTATTATTATTGCATTAGACATTTGATCTGGGTCTGTAATTATTTAATGTAAAATATTAATTATTTAATGTGTAATGAGGTGGCACTCGGAATGGGATCCATAGGGGCAAACAGGAACACAGGAGGAAAAAGAGAATGGTCAGTGTCCAAGCAATAGGTCAGGGTAGGCAGCAAGCAAACAGAGTAATCCAATAAACAAAGCAAGGGGGGTCAGTAGGCAGGCAGAATATCAATCAAAAGTCGAAGTCCAATCCAGGTCAGCAACAGGATATCAAACACAGGGAATAAACACTCAGAAATGACAGGCGGGGCAAATCAAGACTTCACGAATGTCTTAGTGTGAGTGTGGCTTTTATACTGTGTGGCTGATAAGCAAATGGCTGACACCTGTGAAGCGCTCAGCCCAGGCATGGGGTTCTGGGAAATGGAGTTCGTAAATGACAGTCAGTACTCTGGAGAGGGCTCCTGCTGGTGGTGATCGGAGGGAGCCACAAAGACCGAACTCGTGACATAGTGTAAAATGTGGCTCAATTTTTCCTTATATGACAAGTCTGTCTGTGATCATGGGCATCACTGCATGTATAAAAGCTATACGTATGTAGCAGTCAAAACATCCTTTTTTCCAGCTCTGGAAAGATATTGTTTGGATTCCATTTCTACCACAACTTCACTTCAATCTCTCTATAGTGCTTTCATTTCTAATCATTTAAAAATAGCATTCATGTGTAACAAGACTTCATTTCTAGAGACTATTTGGAGAGGCAATATTAAGTGAATTTCAAAATCTAACAACAAAATCTGAACTGTAACAAGAAAGGTTTTCAGACTTTATTTTCTAAAAATGATAAATAAGTTTGTTGATGTTTGTAACGAAATATATAGAATATAACTCCTAAACAGTTTTATTTATTTATTAATGTAGTATGTTTAACAGTCAAATATTGCACAATTTTGATTTTGTTAACCAACAACATGCATCGGAGCACTGAGTCTTTAATCACACATTACTTTATTTAAAATATTAATATTTTAGTACAGTGGTTATCAAACCTGTCCTGGAGACACCCCGGCCCTGCACATTTTGCATGTCTCGCTTATCTAACACACCTGATTCAAATCATCACGTCATTAGTGGAGACTCCAAGACTTGATTTGGGTGTGTCTAATTAGGGAGACATACAAAATGTGCAGGGCAGGGGTGCCTCCAGGACAGGTTTGAAAACCACTGTTTTAAAGTAAAGGAAATGTCATATGAAAATTAATTTCTTTTCAGTCCCGAGATTTGGTGTGGTAAAGGAAAAAGCAGCTCATGAGTGATTTAAAAGCATGCAGAGCTGTCTGCGCTATATAGCTCTTGCAGTACTTAGTTTTTAAACACGGATTATTCTGCGCAGTGCCGCTTCAAGTCGAAAAATTCAACTGACAACCTCGCTACCACGGGGCCCTCCCTTTAAGGCGGGGCCCTATGTGACCTCTTGTATCGCCTGACACACATACAGTGTTGTAATTTTTTTTCAGAGCTTTATTTTCAATACTTTGCATTTTAAAATCAACTTCTAAGTGTCTGTTCAGTAGTCCCTACAACAGATTAATCAATTTAATTTGTGGTGCTTATAACTAAGTGATAAAAAGCAGTTGCAAATGTTATAAATATTACCACTACTCATCTTTGCACCAATAAACCATGCAACACTTTGTGTTTCTACCAATTTAGATGTAATATCCAAGTATTATATTTTTATTTCAATTACAGTGGAAAGGTTTCAGTGACCTCTCGCAAGATCTTGGCAAAAAGTCTCACGAGTTGTTTCCAGAACATGATGCATGATGGGATAAACTAAGCCTTGAATACTGCTCCAGATCATTTGTCCAAATACCCACACTTGCAGTCTTGAGAGCGCGGGACAGGAAATAAAGGGCAGTGCCCTTAACGCACACTCTGGAGTGATATTCGATGCTTATGGTGCGTTCAAGTCATGTCGGATAGATCGTGTTTACAAGTTGAAACACAGACTGTAAAAAAAGATGGACGACGCGTCTCCCATTCATTTCACTATAGAAAAGTGAAGCCAAAGTATCTTAATATGGCGGCTGCCATACTGGGGGAAATTACGTCGTTTGGAGCCAGAGTCTGCGCAGTAGTGTTGTGAGGTGGAGCCGCAGTATCAAAGTCCTGCCCAAATTCCCACAGACCCAATTGCACGATCACAATCATGACACTATACCCCGTTTTATAGAATCTAATAAATACCTAAAAGCAAACTTATTAGAAAAACGATTACATGGAGAGGGTGGGGTTTATGACCTATACTGCAGCCAGCCACCAGGGGGCGATCAAAGAGCCCGCAGCTTCACCTTTCAGGACATGTGAGGCACACCACAAAGTCGTTATTATGAGTGGGAATCTCAAAATCTCAAAAAGCCCAGAGTTTCCAAATTAGGGGCATGTCAGTGCAATGGACACAGCCAAAAACAATAGATATGCAGCGTCTGCATTGACCGTACATTTGTTGAAATGAATACAATTATTATTATTATTTTTTTGTTGTAACGTACAATAAAACTGTATAAGTTAGATATACAAAATCTATTATTGCATAATTACCATAGCATATATAATGATGCAGTTTACATCACCTTCATAAACTGAATACAAACAGAAAATGCTAAAGCACAATGATGCACATTCTTTGTCATTTTGTAGATGCAGAGATTTAAAAAATCGTTGCATTTTATGTAGAAAAGATAAATTGCCATCTTGTTTCGACCAGTGACTTGAACGCACCTGACATAGTAATGACGACTTGTCAACTCGTAAGTACAAACGTCCCAGGAGGACTTGAACGCAGCGTTAGTTTATCCCATCATGCATCATGTTCTGGAAACAACTCGTGAGACTTATTGCAGAGATCTTGTGAGAATTCACGGAAACCTTTCCACTGTAACTGAAATGTTACTATAGTACTTAGATATTACATCCAATTTGGTAGAAAAAAAAAAGTGTTACACGTTTTATTGTTGCAAAGATGAGTAGTGGTGATATTTATTTTGTAAAACATTTGCAAGTGCTTTTTATCACTTTTTAAGCACCACAAATTAAATTGAGTCATCTGTTATAGAGACTACTGAACAGACACTTAGAAGTTGATTTTAAAATGCACATAAAGCACACTTGTGGTCTTCACTTGAACACTTAAGCCAAAAACAGGAAATACATCAGTCATATAAGTAGTCAAGTGTGGGTATTTTTGGACAAGGCATCTGTTCAGGAAATCCACGACCTATATGCACCAGCACAGTTTCAAATACCAGGAAATGAGAAAGCTGATAAAATGGTGCTACAACTGAACTCTCCCAGGACCAGGATTGAGAAGCACTGTTTTAGAGTATGCAAGAATAGTTCAGTACGAAGTCTAGGCAAGCTGGTTTAACGGCAAGGACAGCAGGCTTCTCATTTGACACAGTGGTGCCCCTCCAGCCCCTAATTTTAATAATTCACACACATATATAGTGCATTTAAAACTGTAAAAGGAAAAAACACATTTGTTTAGATAATTTTTAATACAAATAATCACAAGTCAGCTGCGATACCTAACAGGAGCACGGGAAGATTTCAAAAGACCACTAACGTCAAACCAGCTGCCTTGCCATGACTTCATACTAAACTATACTTGCATACTCTAAAACAGTGCTTCTTTCTTGGGACCCCTGGGTCTTCTTCTTAACCTATGCGCCTGTTCTGAATATAGTAATACAATGTTTTGATATCGCCAAGTTGTTTGTACATGAATGATTGTTTAATAAAAAACAACCTTCTTCTTCTTTGGGTTTAATGGTGAGTTAAGCATACCAGCTTTTAGGTGCATATCGCCACCTCCTGTGCTGGAGTGTGATTTCAGTCTAGGCCTGCATGATAAAATCTATATTCTGTATTTAAGACCACTATTTTGAATGAGTTTTTAAAACATTTATAATTTTACCTGACCCTTGATTTGTATTTAGTAAATTTCTGATTGTATATTCTTTACATCCCGTGTGGTAGATTTCCTTTCTTGCTCATACCTTAGACAAATTAGTAACATCTGTTCTACTGTTTCCTTTACTTGGTATGTTTCACATAATCCTGTACTATGTTCACCTATTATATAAAGAGTTGAATTAAGTTTAGTGTGTCCCATTCTTAGCCCTGTTAAAATAATTTGCTCATCTCTACTGAAGTTGAAAAGCCCTTTACTTTGTCTAATACTGTTTTGTATATTAAATAGATGCCACCTTCTTTGCCACTTTTGATTGCAGGCATATTTAACTATATACTTTTCCCTTCCATCATACTTAGTGAAACTCTGAGATTGGGATAGTTCAGTTGAAGTTCTTTTCCCATTTTTTTCCATTTCCATTCTCATTTCCAGGTATTTCAACATGCTGGTACAAAATGTAGGGGAGAGTGGGGGCGAAAGTAACGTGGGACGAAAGTAATAAAGCAATTTTCTCAGAGACCTGACTACATTTGTTTTCCAAACTATGACAGTGCATTCAGCACGCAACCCTTGACGGAGCTGAGAAATATCTTGTGATTTCGTCATTGTTTCCAGCAGTTAGGTCCAGAAAGCTGTTTTTGAGTATAATAAGTAAATTATGGAAGCTGTAATTTTTTAAAATTAGTTGTGTTGTGTTTCTCGTTTAATGTGTCACAGTAATGATTAATCTACAGGTAATTTAGTGCTGTAACACATCCCAAAGTTTGCCTTTTCAGAGTTTTTCAGTATAAAAGTAAATCGGGTTTAAATGTCAGGAGTTCCTGCAGGGACGAAAGTAACACTTTTGTCCCCTTACAGTGACAACAAGTGTTTCATGACCTATCTGTCATGAAAATCAGTCTCAGGACAGCTGCTACATCGCATTTCCTAATCATATTTAGGTTTTAGCCATGCCTTAGCTTTTCCACCTCCACCTATGAATTTGCAGTGTTTCCAGATGTTTTTATGCACATTTTGAATTTATGCAGACAAACAACTGGATGGAAACAGGAATAGGCCTGCTGTTACATTATGTTGAGAATTTATTAATTTAATTTAATTTTCATATTGTTCATTGTGTTAAAAATGTTTTATAAAAATAAATTGAATAAATGCATTTTAAACAATTCAAGTTTGTACAGTTGAGTTTTTAAACATTTGATGAAACTTAAATTTAAAATGAAAATGTCATTTAATATTTTTTTTGCAAAAATAAAGGACAAAATATGCTTGCAGTTACATATTAACATGATCACAGTCATGTATATTTAATACAAATGAGAGTAACCTAAAAAAAAATCTAATTTGTACTGTTGTGTTACTTTTGACCCACCTGTGTGTTACTTTCGTCCCAACCGATGGGGTCGAAAGTAACAATCTGCAACTTGTGTTCAAAGTAAAATTATACTGAAGTCTTTCTACATGCCTTACAAAAACGTGCCTTACAAAAACATCACTGGTGTGCATCTGGAGACAAAACAATGGCACTGATTCATGTTAAGATCAGTCAGAGTACTTTTTTCAGTTGAAACAGCTCAGACTTACATTACATTTAAACCTTGTCTCTGAAACCAGGGGTAAATGTGCAAAGCAAACTGAATTAATTTGCTGAATTATCCTCAAATGTGTGTGTGTTATACATTTCTAATTGTGATGTAGGATGTGATTGTGATAAAGCATGTTTGCTATGTTCATCCTTCCCTGAAGATGCCTGAAATTTCCTTCTGAATCTGAATTTATGCTTTAAAAAAGTATTTTGACTGAAGATTTTATTCCAAATAATTTATATTATATTCAATGGATATAGTAGTTCATGCATTACCTAAAGAAAAAAAAATCTTGGACAAAAGAAAAAAAATGAAGCATTTTGTTAAAATGTATTGCAATTGTATGCTTATTTCTCTAGAGCTGGAGATGGTGTGAGCTTCTCAGTTTGCTGGGAGAATGGAGTCTTTTAGCAACTTGAACTTTTATAGCAGTCTGCCCCCTTTTGGCTGCATGAAGTTCCATTTGTTCATACAGCTACACAAACCTGAACAAATCAGAGTAAACTGGAGTCTCCTCATAAGCGTATTCTGCAGTGGGAGAGACCATTTAAAAAGGAACTGAAATTTTAATTGATGATTCTGCATAACCTTCAAATCCCTGATCGCAAACTTTCTGTTCTCTTTTCTGTTTCTGAGATTGGAAATTATGTCTGTCTCCTCAAACTGATTGTGAAAAGGTTTGGGGACATTTGCTTTTTCAAAAAGAGCAATGAGCTGCCAATACAGTCTCATATTTGTGTTCCTCTGTGGTTTTGCTGCACTCACTGGTAAATTTTTTTGTTTAGATATTTTAAAATGTGAAAGTAAAATGTATCTTTTACTGGCATTTTAGCTATTTTACTCCTACTTTTTCTACAGTCTGATTAAAATATACATGTGCATCACTGTGAATCAAAAATGCATTTAATGTAGCATCTACATTCACTTTTGTCACTTTTGTTTATATGTAAACCGCTACAATGACTGTTCGTGCACACTTAGAAAAAAACGATTATAAACTTTAAGGTTTCTGAAGTGTGTGTTAAATTAAACTTATTGTTTTTATGGCCAGTAATGGCAGAATAGAATATTTTTGTCTAAGGTTAGTGTCTAAAAAGAAATGGACTTTTAAAAATAATCTAATCCTGAGAAATATTCATTCACATGAATATTCACATCTACACATTCACATCTACAGTTGTAGAAAACTTTTTCTTGTTGAAGCAAAGAAGCCAGGAGACTCTTGGGGTATCTTTCGCGGAGGTCTTTATTGAGACGCACTGCGCGTTGCTGTAGTCATCAAGAAGCCTGAATTAGGCCATGATACATTGTAGTTTATATAGGCATTCAGTGGGCAGATCAAAAGTGTTGATCTTACAGAACTTCAGAAGTGACCACTTCCAAAAAACAATACAGGAAATCAACCCCCGTCTGTGAGGTTGAGCAAACTTACTTAACAGTATCCAAATGGTTTAATCTTCACTTGGCCACGAGAACTACCAAGGTGTGAAATTCACATCCAGTTGCCTTTCAGTAAACAGACGCCACTATGTTCACATTAAATGCCTAATACAATGTAGATAACCTTAGTTTTTTTTTATATATATAATGTTACATCAGAATGTAGGATCTTCAGACCTTAAACAGATTCTTAAATTTATAATCCTACACAGTGCATGAACCCTGTTGAGTTTTATTAAATGTGAGTATCATTTTATTGTAGTTTCAACAAAGACATGGAAAAGAGCTACTAGAGGGAACGTCCTGCACCATCAAGCTAAAAACAAAAAACAATGAAAAACCTAATGCGATCATATGGATCCATCTTTCTAGTGATGCCTTAATTCACAGGAAAAATGGGAAGATCAAACACTCTAAGTCTAACAATGGAGGAAGATGGATCAATAACATTTCACAGTGTTCGCCTGGACAACACCAGCAAATATAAATACAGTGCTTTTAATAATGATGGTAAAGAGATTGGTACGGGAGAAGAGGAAATTAATGTCTATGGTAAGATGACTAATATTTGTACCATTCTAACACACATAATAGCAAAAAAAGACTTATTTCTACAGTAGTTCCAGTAAGAAATTAACACCATGTTTCTGTCACAGCAAAAGCTCCTAAGCCCACTGTGACATTTGACTGTGATGCTGATGGGAACGCTATTCTCTCCTGCTCAAGTACAGGAGAATAAACCATACTCATGCAGTGTAAGCAATCCTGTCAGCAATGAACAAAGCGACAGCATTTCAGTGTCATGTAAGTCTTATTCTTCAATGTATTAACTTTGTTATAATTATTTATTCAATATTTAATCTTTATCTTTTTAAAAATGCTCTTTAACAATCTAAATCATGATCTTTTGGGCTTTTGAATAGATCTGACCTTAAATACTGATGTTAAAAAACCTAACATGTTCAGTTCTGGAAAAAATTACGATCTATCAAATGACTGTGTGACTTTTAATGATTTCAGTTTTGATTTTGAAATTTGCACTGGTTTTTGGTTTCCTGTTTTTGCTGCATGAAACAAAAGCACATTGGCTGTGCAGAACAGTATTAAACTGTGTACTTACTGATATATAAGATATCTCAGAACATGGAAACACATTTTACATTGGCAATCAAAAAGCTTGTCAAAACTAATTCACTGTTAAAAAAGAGACTACACATTTTAATTTGCATAAAATGAACACTTTAAAGCAGCAAAAATGATTCATACATTTGAAATGAACAGTAATTTCAATCAACTGTGTCCAAATGTTTGACACGTATTGTGCATTTCACAGACCTTCTCATGAAATATGAAATATGGCAAATATAATATGTTTTTTAATGAAAAACTTATTTTCTTGTTCTTGTCTAATCATGTACGTTACCTACCTAGGGATGATATATCTTCAATGACATCATAATGGTATTCTTGATAATCAATAACTTGCTTTCATAGTCATGAACACATTTTTTAAATCTTATCATATTTTAAAGCCTTTATTAATTTTCAACTCTACAACTGTGCAGTAAAATTTACTTTAAATATTCACCTTTCATTTATTAAGAAGACATGAAAAAACGTATTTTCAAGGAAAACAAAGATTTTAAAGATAAAAAAAGGCATTAAATTAACTCTATAACCAGAAGATGGCAGCAGAGGATCAATCATTGGCTGCAGCCGCCATTTCAACTCCCTTGCTTTTTTACGTCTTGCTTTCAGATTTATTGTAAAATGATAATTAGAACAATTTTTAGTAGTGCAGAAAGTGCAGAATTTGTCTGATTTACTTAACAGGTTTATAGTGAGAATTAATCCTGAGGGGACAAAGTGTTAAAAGAAAGATATAAAACATAAATTCATGTACATAAATTTTTGTAGAGGCTCACCGAATTTGAGTGGAAAACGTACAACTAAGTGAAAGCATTTTTGCTAATGTTTTACTTGTAAGGATATAAGAAGGTAATTTAATTTATGTTCACATAAATAACCTGAGGGTCATTGGTGGCTGAGATGTAGAGTTTGGGTTTTGTATCTAAGTTTATTTTTTATTTTTTGGTTGGAGGGCAGGATTTGACATATCTTGAAAATATTTGTGTATTTTCATATTATGTTTGTTGATATTACTGTTATGAAGGGGCAACTAATTTGTTGGTGATTCTGTTATGTTGGGCAATAGATAAAGACCTAAGTAATAAAGTGAATTTGTGTAAAGATTTAAACGTTCTTTCTATTTTTAGCTTAAGAGTACCACAATGAGTACTGCATAATAAATTATGTAAATATATATGCAGTATTTTACTAGAAGCATGTGTGGTACTGTAAAGTAATTAACTGGAACCACTGCAGCCAGTTATCAACTGTAATGCCTGATTTACGGTATAAAACTGCCAGTTAGTCACTGTATTGGTACAGACACAGTACTATACTGGCAACACTGTTGCCAGTTAATAACTGTAACAGATTCTTTACAGTAACTAGCTGGCAACAGTGTTGCCAGTATTTTACTCATAAAAAAACTGGAAAGGTTTAACAGTGTACTTCAAACTCTGTAAAATCCCAGCCTCAGCCCAATCAGAATACCGGTACTTGGAGACCTACACTGGAGCCTGATAAAAATGTTTTGTTGTTGTTTTTGTTTTGTTTTGTTTTTTTAAAGAAACTTCAGATGGCTTTTGCATCTGAACTCCTCATATATACAGTGCCGCTTGGAAGTTTGTGAACCCTTTACAATTTTCTATATTTCTGCATTAATAAGACCCAAAAAATCATCAGATTTTCATATAAGTCCTGAAGGTAGACAATAAGAACCCAATTAAACAAGTGTGAGAAAAATATTTGTTTTGTCATTTATTTATTGAGAAAAATGATCCAGTGTTACATATCTATGCGGTGCAAAAGTATGTGAATCTTTGCTTTCAGTTTTGCTGCAGTAACTGAAGGTAAAGTTTCTTGTAAATTCTGATCAGTCCTGCACAATAACATGAAGGAGTTTCAGTTCCTTAGTGCAGAAACACTTCAACTCTGTGATGTCGGTGGGTTTCCTTATGAACTGCTTGCTTAGGTTATTGCACAACATTTTAGTTGGATTAAGGTCTGGACTCAACCATTCCAAAACTTTGTTCTTCTTTAAATACTCTGTTAGAATGACTTGTGTGCTTGGGGTTGTCGTCTTGCTGCATGACCCACGTTCTCTTGAGACTCACGATGTCCTGTCTGTTTTAGAAATTGCTAGTAAAATTCAGAATTCATTGTTCCATCAATGATGGCAGGCTGTCCTAGCCAAGGTGCAGCAAAACAGGCCCAAGCCATGATACAACCACCACCATGTTTCACAGATGGGATAGGATTCTTAAGCTGGAATACAGTGTGTTCTTTTATCTGAAAATAATAGCTTGTCATTTAAACCAATAAGTTCAATTTTGGTTTCATCCATCCATTAAACCTTTCTCCAGTAGTCCTCTGGCTTGTCCACATGATCTTTAGCAAGCAATTTTCTTTTTGGAGAACAGTGACTTTCTTTTTGCAACTCTGCCATGTGCACCATTGGTTGCAGTGTTCTCCTGATGGTGGTCTCATGACCATTAACATTAGCCAATCTGGACCTTTAATTGCTTAGAAGTTACTTAGAAGTTACCCTGAGAACTTTTGCAACCTCACAGACTATTACACGTTCTGCTTTGGTTCTCGACCACTTCTCAGGAAGGTAACAGTGGTCTTAAATTTCCTCCATTTGTACACAATCTGTCTCACTGTGATTTTTTTGCCACGTCCAAACTCTTTAGAGATAGTTTTGTAACCTTTCTAGCCTGACAACATCAAGTCTTTTTCTGAGGTCCTCAGTAATCTCCTTTGTTCATGACATGATTCACTTCCACAAACATGATCAGACTTTGATAGATCCCTGTTCTTTGAATAAAACAGGTCACATACTGACATTTGATAGTCATTGCACTGACTGAAAACACATGTGCACAGATAGACTCTAATTTCACCTTTAAATTAACTGCTAATCCAAGAGATTCACATACTTTTGCAACGCACAGATTTGTAACACTGGATCATTTGTCTCAATAAATAAATGACAAAGAAAATATTTTTCTCTCACTTGTTAGATTGGGTTCTCTGTCTGATGATGTTTTGGGTCATATTTATGCAGAAGTATAGAAAATTGTGTGTGTGTGTGTGTATATATATTTATTTATTTTTGTTCCTTTTTTTTGAGAGAGGGATTTAATCACCCTTACAATACTAAGATATAATTTTAAACTGAACTAGTTAATGTCTTTTACAAACGCATACAGAGGAAGTTGAAAATCTAAAACCACAAACATGCGGTTGGTGTTTCATTAAGTGTTTCATTTTATTTACTGCAGATGTCTTGTCTAAGTTCATGGCAAAACTTCAAAATATAATGGAAGTAAGTTTGTGTGTAGAGAGCCAATTAAGATTTAACATTTCAAAATAAATTGCATGAACACCTAAAAAAACTCCTTTTGTGAAATACATGGCCGTTAAATGTTAAATGTTGTTTGTGCTGTCGTTCTGTCTTCTAATAAATGACACTTGATATTTTAATTCCTAATTCCAATGCAATGACATTCAGATATTTTTAAGTGTGAATATGAATATGAATACTTAAATGTAACTACAACTTCTGAAGATAAAATAGATAATAATTTGACTCTGTGATTTTCCTCTTTAGTAATTAAATGATGCTGAATTAAATCACTGTCTTACCTTCAAACAGATCTCTCTCATAAACCGGATCACTGGTCTTCTCACTCACAGCGTTCTTGAGTGTACATGTGTAGAAGTTTTCTGGATTTCCTTGTTTTTCAACTGTGATGAATTCTCCTGGCAGATGGTTCTTTGAGCCCTTCAGTGTTTCTCCAGCAGAATTCTTCCAGATGATTGCTTCATTGTACTCGCATATTAAATACACAACTTCAGAGTTACTGCTCTTCTCAATTTTTATCACAGGTTTGGGGACCAGCGCTGTAAAAGCAACAATCAAAAGCTTTATTGATTATATCAGATATGATTATATCAGACTGAAATATAATAACATTTTAATATATATATATTTATATATATATATATATATATATATATATATATTTTTTTTTTTTTTTGGGACATGTACCATGGTTTAACTTTTGATAACTTCTGTTAGCGTAATAATAGCTATTTTTAAATTACTAAAATTACTAACTGCATTATGTAAAAAGATCATAATACACAAACAATTAATATTAATAAATATAATATATATATATAATCCTCTCACCCAACACTTCCAAGGTGTACTTTTGTTCTTGCTCTTTACTGTTGATGTCAATGGTATACAATCCACTATGCATGAGGGCTAGATTAGTTATAGTGATTTGTCCAGTTTTCTCATCAAGAGTTGTGATGTCTTTGAATCTCGGATACGGGGTGCTAATACCATCATCAATATCCCATTCAATCACCTTGACAACATCACTGCTGCTTCTCTGTTTCCATATAATGCTGGTGAAGGGAGGATTTATGTTGGTTGGACGAAAAGACACTGTTTCACCCACTGCTTTCCACACATCTTCACCTAGTGAGTGAAATATGAGAGAAAAGTTTTATGTCCATCAAGAAAGTATCTGTTATTCACTACAGTCCTTTATACTTTGTAGGTTATACTTTGCAATATAATTTTAAATCAAATTGCTTTAGGGTTAACAAAAACAGAAATTGTGCAAACTTCGATAAAAGCTTTGAAAAATCATGTACCTGAAAAAGCTTCTGTGGAGAATACCATGATGCAGATGGCAACCAACATCAAGCATCGTTGAGACATTTTTGTTAAACAACACGTTAATGGACTTTTCTTCTGCTTTGCTCTGAATATCTTTTACACATCTAAGACAGAAGGCGTGTAAGAACAGAGAATATATAGGAAGTTCAAAAATAGAAACCACAAGCATGTGCCATTAGATACACTTGAAAAACACTTTTCAATACAATTTATTTATATTTAAAACTGAAACAATATTTTATTTGAACAAGTACACCTTCTTGAGCCATTAATGTGGGATTTTCTTTTTTTTATTAATTATATAGAATTACAAGCATCACAAAACAGTTTGTCCCCACAGAGGGAACAGAGGGAAATTGCTTTATTTTAAGTTCAAAAACCATTTAAAATACAATAATGTATTCATAACTATCAAATATATAATGTAAATGGCATAAAAAAAATGAAATGCTAGTGGTCCCCTGGAGTTGTATTACTTTTACCATTTTTTTGAAAAAAATCTATTTTTTCTTAAAGATCTATGAAAAAAGGCCCATTGTTTCTTTTCAGTTATCAGAAATATTCTTATTTGTCTCATGACATCATATGAAGCTTTTAGTTAAAGTCACTGGTGTGACCTACTTTATTGTTAGGGAATTGTAAAACAGTAGAATACAATTAGATTAAACTACTTCATTTAGTGAGTATACCAAGAGTGATAACATGTGGTTTGATACCTTGCAGCAGCCATTTTGCAAAATGCATTTTTCATCAGTTTTCATCAAATTGTCACTGGTGTCACCTTCCTTATCAGTATATGTCACTGGGGATTAATTGTGTCACTGGTGTTACTGTGTTTTCTTTTTTTCTGTCACATTAAATAAATAAAACATAATCTCTATTTCTTGCATTTTCATTTTTTTTTTTTTGTAACTCTGATGACGTGCTGAAAACAAATGAGAAATAATATTTCATAAAAACCTTTAATAATGCCAAAGAAGGTAACACCAGTGAAAAATGGTACATGTGGTCTTTAAATAAAGTGCATAAAATGGATTTGTGAAAAAAAAAACAAAAAAAAAAAACCTTAAGCTGACATTTATATGTGTCCATAAAGTCATACAGTTTAAATGTTAGAAAAAGAACAAGAAGTGTTGTTGTTTTTTTGTTTTTTTTCAGCAAAATGACAAAGATATATTTCGCCAGGGGCACTTTCTTCTGTTTGAATGGAAGTCAGTGGACAGTAACACATTGAATAGGTAGACCTTGTACAGTTGGTACAATTTTTGCTTTTCCTTTATCACACCAGAACTAAAGACTGAAAAGAGGTGATTTTTCATATGACATTTCCTTTAATTGTCTACTAAAATATTAATATGTATTAACATCCATAAGTATGTCATATTTGCCACAATTACCTTTTTTGTTCCAACTGTACCCATGTGGGGTACAGTTCAAACAGTACCCGAGTACAGTTGAGAAACCCATCCGTAATGCTGTAAAGCTGCTTAACCAATTCAGTGCAAACGTAAAATACCTTTAAAAAATGAGAATGCTAAATTTTTCATTTCCATTTAGTATTTTATTTGATTATTTTTTAGTAAAAAGTAGTTCATTTGTAAAACATTGGACTGTAATGACAAACAGAGATACAATGTTTTAATTTCATTTTAATAGTAAGTGCAAACAGCTATAATAAAACAGAATAAATGCAAACAATAACCTAATAAACATAATAACAATGAGCATAATAAATAAAAAAATAATAATAGGCTACACACTCACTCAGTCACTTACAGTGGTGGCAAATGTAGTTTTGGCCTTCATCAGTGCATTCTACAAGCAGGGCATCCTGCAACAGTCATAACACACACACACACACACACACACACACACAAACTAAAAAGGTCTACAGGATATGCTACAGTTATATTTTGCTTGTTAGTCTGCCTGTCCAAACAAATACCTTTCAATTTTATTCTCTAATATGAACCCTGTAACTGCAGCTCTAACCACCGAGAAAGGGTGTATTGTAGTTTTTGTGCTAGCAAAGATACACAGAGGCAGGATGCAGCTGAACTTTGCGGTCTCGTTTTTATTTTTTGCTTCAAGCCAAAGCACTCCAGAACAGCGCGTCCACAACAACTCTCTTTCTTAAAGGGGAATTTACCGCACAAACATGTACGCATGTGAATCTCGGTGCTCTGTGGATTCTGTCTATTACTCAGTAATGTGTGAGGTGCTTGCATGTACTCCTACACAGATCCCCCTAGAATTCACCAACACTGGCAACATAGTTTCCTTGGAGCTTGAACTTGTCTCCCTGAACGTGTGCAGTGTCGTGAGTCTGCACTATGTTGGACTTCCTTGGCTTCCGCTCTGGAGTCCTGCTCCCTGTTGGTAGGTGGGCGGCATCTCTGAGCAGCCACCGTTGGAACCATAGGCTGATTCAGCTCCCCATGAGCTGGTTTGAGTCAGTCAACAGTAACTCGTTCAGGACGACCCCCAATTTCGACCAGAAATGATTTGACTCCAGCTTCCAGAACACAAACTGTCCATCGAATAGGAGGCAATGCATTCCTGTGAGCATCATGCCGAATGAAAACGAATTCAGCTATAGAGAGGTCTTTAGGGATCCAAGCTGCCATCATTCCATGCTGAGAGGTAGGAACTGGTTTGAAAGCCCTGACTCTCTCCAAAAGTGAAGGCTGGGGTAGAGAGGGTAGAGCCCATGGCCTTGTGCTGTCTAAAATGAAATCTCCTGGCACACGCAATGTCTGACCATACACCAACTCCGCTGAGGAAGTTTGCAGATCCGCTTTAGGAGCTGTTTGCAGGCCCAACAGGACCCAAGGTAGCCGTTCCACCTATCTGTCATCTGTCAGACTGGCCCTAAGGTGCAAAGGCCATTGGCCTGTGGGTGGAACGCAGTGGTACGGTGAAGCTGCACTCCAAGGACCCGAGCAATCTCTGCCCATAACTCAGATGTAAACTGAGGGCCTACCTCTTTTTTTTTTACCTCTGCTACCTCTGTCGTAGTTGTCGAGCTCAACGGCACTGCCTCCGGCCACCTAGTAGTTCGATCCACCATAGTCAAAAGGTGAGTAAACCCATGGGAGGGTGGTGCAGGAACTGATACACGGAGATACACGGAGGCAGGATGCAGCTGAACTTTGTGGTCTCATTTTTATTTGTTTGCTTCAAGCCAAAACACTCCAGAACAGTGGGTCCTTTCTTAAAGGGGAACATACCACATAAGTGATGTTTTATTAACAAATTTCGGGAGGAGCACGCGCAGATAATTAACATGGCTAATTCATCATCAGCAATCACACACCCTATCCAATCAGCACAAAGAGAGAATCCCTATAAATAACCGTCCTAACTCATGAAACATGTATGCATGTGACTCTCGGTGCTGTGTGAATTCTGTCTATTACTCAGTAATGTGTGAGGTGCTTGTATGTACCCCAACAGTTTAAACTGTACTCATTTACCACCTTGCATATTTTGTATATTATTGTACTGGAGGCTGACTCGGTTGATTAGTAGAATCCATGTGCAGAGTTTAATAAGTACAATAGTACAAACAAAGTTAGAGGCAGATCCAGAAGCGTGGTCAATATAACAGGCCAAAGGGTCAATAACGAGAACAACAGTCCAAACAGCAAACAAATCCAAAACGGTAATCCAAGAGTCAAGGTCAATAAACAGGCAGAGAAACGTACACGTGGCAAACAAACTGGACACAAGAAACACTTGGTAGAGACAGGGTAAACTGGCAATACTTCGCAACATGCTTTGCAAACAAGATGGCTTTTAACAGGTGTAGACAGGAAGTGGAGAGAGAAAAACTGGCAGCGTTAGAATTTGGGAGATGGCTCCCTCTGGTGGTTGGATGAATAGATGGCAGATGCAGATGTTACAATTATCTTCTTTATGTTAGAAAATATGTCAGTAGGAAGAAGACGGTTTAAATATCACACACATCAAATTTTGTTTTCATTTGCTTTATACATTGTCTGAATGTGACTGTTAACTTACATCTTACATTGTGCAACTAAACTGCATGTGCTGCAATAGGATTCTAGGGCAGGTACAGTTGATACATTGTGTCTCAACTGTACCCCGCTGACCACCTCGACAACATTTCTCTAAATTTTACAGTGACCTTGCATGAAACAAAGTCAAGCAATATATCAGTTTTTAGTGCACAGATTAAGGTTTACAAAAATGTAAGTTAACTCAAAAAGAAGCTACTCAATGTGGAAGAGATGTGGTAAAGTGTAAAACTTAACTTAAGTTTGCCGGTATCTTTAGACTGCAGAAGCGCACATTCTTCAAATTTCCCATGCTCAAAGAGGGTGCTAATACGCATGTGCGAAGCAAATATCACGCATCAGACTTGTTGCGTACACAAGTTATTTAAGGTTTTTCAACTGTACCCCTGTACCAACTGTATTTAGTTGTCTACCCTACAATTTGACTTTCTGTTAGGTACAGTATACAGTACAGTAAAAGTATTTTTTTAACACAAGCCAATAAATAAATTTATTTACAAGCAAAAAATATTTTACAGTGAATGAAATAAACACACTGACATACATACTGTATTTTGTAATTTGCCAGTAAAATTTCCCCCTAAATATACTGTGGGGATTGACACACGACTACTGACTTTTCCTCCTGCGACCCATTTTTAGATCATGACACACCAGTTACCACAAATAGCATTTCCTTTAATTAATAAAAAGCTGTCATCTCACAAAGTTCCATTAGAATCAAGAAGCTCTCAATTTTTTGGTATATAGACTTTGTTAAAGTAACAGGTTCGGAACAACCATTGTTACTCAACGCTACAAGAACTTAACACAAACATGCACTGGAGAGTTGCCAAATCTGTTTTGCCAATAGGCCTATCTTATAATTGCAGTATCAACTGAGAACTCTTTTCACTACGTGCAAAACTGTGTGGGTGAGAACTGTGTCAGATTTGAGTCCTGCTGAATGTGTAAGAGTGTGTAGCGTTGATTTGATTGGCCTGCATATTTGCTGACGATTCTGCATAACCACCTACTCCCTGTTTGCAAACTTTCTCTTCTCTTTTCTTTGCTGATTCTGTGAACGGAAATAGAATGGAAATAATCTGTCTCCTGGAGCTGAGTGTGAAAACATTTGCTGTTTTCAGAAGAGCAATGAGCTGCCAATACCATCTCATATTTTTATTCTGTGGCGTCACTGCATTCTCCGGTAGGTTATGGTTTAATTTTCTGTTGATAAATAGTTTATACATCACTGTAAATCATGTTTTTTTTGTTTTCAGTTAACTTAAAAATGTTGGTATACTTAATTTACAAACATCTAAATTCACTTTTGTGGGGAAGATCAATTGCACTTTTAAACCTTCAACCATCACTCCCTGTTTTGAACATAGACGTGAAAATGCTCTATCCAAAATTGCATTTTTCATAATTCATGAACAAAAGCATTTTGTAATGTGATTTTGATGTACAAGCATGATAAAAGGAAAAAGGCAATGAAGAAAGTCTTTTTGTGAAAAAGGTCTGTTATGATGTAGATTCTTGAGGTCCACTCTTATAAATTATATATTATCATATTTATTATCATAAATTAATCTATTGCTTTTCCTACATAATTTGTAACACAAAAAAGTGGCAAAATATCTATTTAGGAGTCTTAGACCTTCCTAACAATATGCAGTTTTTCATTATTAGATTAGGATTTATTTGTAATATAGTGAAGTAAACTTAGGATGGTGACAGTTAAAGGGTTAAGTGCAAATCTAGTGATGTTTATATGCAAACTGCTGCAGTGAGAGTTTGTGCACATCTACCATTAATAGAAGACACTTACAGAAAGTCTAAAATACTGACTGTTTTAAAGAGATAAAATGTTGGATGCCTAATCTTTTTTTTTTTTTTTTGCAATTAAACAAAAGCCATTTTTTAGGCCATCTTTATCTGTTTTTAATTTAGGGTCTCTTTCTGCCAGTGTTAACCTTATGTAAGAGATCTTGGGGTTACATTTGATTTGTTACTCAACTTTGGAAAAACTAATTAGCACAGTGGTAAATGTCAGCTTTTTCCATCTGAGATCAAATGTGAAACTGAAACAGTTTCTGCCCCATAAAGATTTAAAGACTGTAATCCATGCTTTCATAACATCACACCTGGACTACTGTAATTCCCTTTACTGTGGTCTGCCTCAAGTGGCAATCCTTCACCTGCAAATTGGCCAAAATGCTGCAGCGAAGGCTTCTTACTGGAAGAAAAATGAGGGAACACATTTCTCCAATTTTAGCATCTTTACATTGGCTTCCTGTAAATTTTAGAGCTGATTTTAAAACACTAGTCTTTCATTAGCCAGTTTTAAATCTGTTCTCAAATCATGTTTGTTTTCTCTGGCTTATGATTAAGTGTTTGATGTCAAATTGTTCTGATTCTATTTATTTATTTTTTCCATGTTTCACCATGATGCATGTTTCCTCTAATGCTTTTTTATGATCTGTCTTTTGTTGTACAGCACTTTGGTGCAACTCTGTTGCTTTTAAATGTGCTATAGAAATAAATTTTGACTTGACTTTTGACATCAAATTATCGGGGAGACCAGGGTTGCAGTCTTTTGTTTCTTTGTTTGTTTTTTAAGTTTTTTTTTTTTTTTTCACAATGATTATTCCATGATGAACATTTATCCAAGGAACGTTTTCATACCACAAGTACATAGTAGGAAAATATTGTTTAACATGTTCTTCATACTTGTTCTTCAGCAAAATGATAAATAAATAAAATAAAATAAAAATAAAAATATTTTTGCCAACAATTGCACTTTAACTTTTTTTTTTTTTTTTGACAGAAAACAAATACCTTTTGAAAGTCTGTATCTCAGTAACTTAGATTTTGAATAAAAAGGCTTCAAATATCTAGTTCAAAACTTGAACATTTCATGAAATTTCAGTATCGTATATATGTATGTTGGATAAATAGGCAAATACACAGATCTGAAGACATATTTTAACTTAAACATACTGTATTTTTAAAAGCATTTTTTAGAATGTTGGGTCAGGGAATATATGCTGTAATTTTACACTATTTATTTTAATTTCTGTCAGCCATAGTGATGATTAAGATTGATTTTGTTACCCTCTTACCTGTTTCATGACAGTTTTTCTGTTTATATTCTGATGAAACACCTGTATATGCTGTTGTCTGTAACAACATACCCCATACATTTTGATGACAAACCCTTTTGTTGTAAGACTCAGTGTGTGCTAAATGAACTGTATTATTTGTATGGTCAGTAATGGTAGAATAGAATCGTTTGTCTAAAGTTATCTAAAAAGAAACCAGAAATATTCATTTGCTATAATGTTTATGTTTATTCCCCATATGAGCGCATGAAACCTGTTGAGTTTTATTAAATCCTAATATGATTTCATTGCAGTTTCAACAAAGACATGTGGAAAAGAGTTAGTAGAGGGAACGTCCTGCACCATCAAGCTGAGAACAAAATACAGTGAAAAACCTACAGAGATCAAATGGATACATCTCTCTAGTGATGCCTTAATTCACAGGAAAAATGGGAGGATCAAGAAAAACACTCTAGGTGTAACAATGGAGAAAGATGGATCATTAACATTTCAGAGTGTTCGCCTGAACAACACCGGCAAATATAAATACACTGCTTTTAATAATTATGGTACAGAGATTGGCAGTGGAGAAGAGGAAATTAATGTTTATGGTGAGATGACAAATATTTGTACCCTTCTAACACAATGCAAATAATAATAACAAAATAAGACAGTTTATTTCTACAGTAGCTCCAGTAATTAGAAATAACCACCCTGCTTTAACAGCAAAGAAACCTACTGTGATGGTCAACTGCAAAACTGATGGGGACGCTACACTCACCTGTGACATTGGAGACCGTACTTATCTGACTGTATCCTGGTATAAAGAAGACAAAATCATCCAGAATGAAAAAAATATAGAACTGTTCTTGACATCTGCTCAAGTACAGGAGAATAAACCATACTCATGCAGTGTAAGCAATCATGTCAGCAATGCAAAAAGTGACAGTATTACAGTGTCATGTAAGCAACGTAAGTTATTCTTATTTCACATGCTTTTCATTCTTAATGCATTGAGTTTGTTTCAGTTTCCAGGATTTTGAACAGCTTAAAATAGATTAATGATCGTCTTACAGGTGCTACAGATGAAAGCACAGGTCCTCTTAAACGCTTTGGCTTTGATTTCTGGTTAATGGTGAGCATTTTAGCAAGTTCGGCAGCCATTCTGCTACTGCTAACATGTGTTCTCCTGCTTTCTTACCAACGCAAGAAGCACCAAAAAGGTGAGAGACATCTTCATCACCTCTAAAATTATGCTGTATGAGCTTTTGTATTTTCAACAAAACAGAAACTGATTAAACTGTGACGCTGTGGCTGCACTTGTTGAACTTTAAAAGTTCACACCACAATCCTCCTCATTCATCAGCGTATTTAAATGCCAAATTGTAAATTTACATTTATTCATTAAGCAGATGCATTTCTCAAATGCTACATAATAGTAGTGGCATAAATATATATAGTCATATAAATATAATTCAAAATCACTTCTTAGTCTTTTCATTTACCATTTAAATATTTAGCCGACACTTTTTATCCACTTTTTATTTCAAAGCAATGAAAGAACAACAGTATATAAATGCTGTGGCAAGTTATTAATACTACATTAAAAGTAAAAAGTAACCAGGTATATAGAGAATGTATTAATAATTAATTTAAATACCCTATAGTGAAAAATTAATATACTAAAATGTATTTAAAATACATGTGTTTCATGCTAAGTATACTACAGATACATTTAATTAACATACAATTAATATACTTTAATTGTGCAGAAGTAGAGCTGAAGTCCAGCTAAAGATAGACTTAATATATTAAACATGTTTAAGGCTTTATATCAAGAAATGTGCATTGTGCACAAGTTCTCCAAATAAAGTTTAATTAAATTTTTATATCAATAATTCTTAAATGAGATGTCAGTAAATATGTTAATAGACATGAACTACATTTAGTATAAAATAAATGCATGTTAAATGGATTACTTTTAAAATAATTGCAAAATAACTTAAACCCAAGTTGTGCAGCCCTGTATAACACTTGTTAATAAAAATAATATATATATATATATATATATATATGTATATGTATATATACACACACACACACACACAGGTGCTGGTCATATAATTAGAATATTATCAAAAAGTTGATTTATTTCACTAATTCCATTCAAAAAGTGAAACTTGTATATTCATTCATTACACACAGACTGATATATTTCAAATGTTTATTTCTTTTAATTTTGATGATTATAACCGACAACTAATGAAAACCCCAAATTCAGTATCTCAGAAAATTAGAATATTGTGAAAAGGTTCAATATTGAAGACACCTGGTGCCACACTCTAATCAGCTAATTAACTCAAAACACCCGGAAAGGCCTTTAAATGGTCTCTCAGTCTAGTTCTGTAAGCTACACAATCATGGGGAAGACTGCTGACTTGACAGTTGTCCAAAAGACAACCATTGACACCTTGCACAAGGAGAGCAAGACACAAAAGGTCATTGCAAAAGAGGCTGGCTGTTCACAGAGCTCTGTGTCCAAGCACATTAATAGAGAGGCGAAGGGAAGAAAAAAAAGATGTGGTAGAAAAAAGTGTACAAGCAGCTGGAGTCAGTGCTTCAAGAACCACTACGCACAGACGTATGCAAGACATGGGTTTCAGCTGTCGCATTCCTTGTGTCAAGCCACTCTTGAACAACAGACAGCGTCAGAAGCGTCTCGCCTGGGCTAAAGACAAAAAGGACTGAAGTGGTCCGAAGTTATGTTCTCTGATAAAAGTAAATTTTGCATTTCCTTTGGAAATCAGGGTCCCAGAGTTTGGAGGAAGAGAGGAGAGGCACAGAATCCACGTTGCTTGAGGTCCAGTGTAAAGTTTCCACAGTCAGTGATGGTTTGGGGTGCCATGTCATCTGCTGGTGTTGGTCCACTGTATTTTCTGAGGTCCAAGGTCAACGCAGCCATATACCAGGAAGTTTTGGAGCACTTCATGCTTCCTGCTGCTGAACTTTATGGAGATGCAGATTTCATTTTCCAACAGGATCTGGCACCTGCACACAGTGCAGTAAACCTGGTTTAAGGACCATGGTATCCCTGTTCTTAATTGGCCAGCAAACTCGCCTGACCTTAACCCCATAGAAAATCTATAGGGTATTGTGAAGAGGAAGATGAGATATGCCAGACCCAACAATGCAGAAGAGCTAAAGGCCACTATCAGAGCAACCTGGTCTCTCATAACACCTGAGCAGTGCCACAGACTGATCAACTCCATGCCACTCCGTATTGCTGCAGTAATTCAGGCAAAAGGAGCCCCAACTAAGTATTGAGTGCTGTACATGCTCATACTTTTCATGTTCATACTTTTCAGTTGGCCAAGATTTCTAAAAATTCTTAATTCTTATTAAGTAATATTCTAATTTTCTGAGATACTGAATTTGGGATTTTCATTAGTTGTCAGTTATAATCATCAAAATTAAAAGAAATAAACATTTGAAATATATCAGTCTGTATGTAATGAATGAATATAATATACAAGTTTCACTTTTTGAATGGAATTAGTGAAATAAATCAACTTTTCATTGATATTCTAATTATATGACCAGCACCTGTATATTGATTATTAAACATCAAAGACCCATGAACATTTGAATGCATTTTTAAATGACTGGAATGTTAACTCTGGCATATATTTGTTAATATAAATGTTTATTTGGCATCTTGTCTTTGATATCTTTCAGATGAGAGGGAGCTCAGGCTGATGAATCTTCAAACTCCAAATCCTACCAAAAACACGCATAAATCACCTGATTATGATTATGATTATGAATCTGATTATGAATCTGAATTGTTGTTCTGACAGAGAGTTTAAAGAGAAGCAACATTATCAAGACATGGTTAAGAGCTTCAGCTGGGCTTTAGAGGATCAATGATGAACAAAACTGTGGCTGATGTAGCATCTGTTATTCACATACAAATTACGAGGGGGAATTTTTTTTTTTTTTTTTTTTTGTACATTATAAAACAGACAGTCTTGATTTTCAACAAGGAAATGAAATAAACTTACTCTTGTTAATCTTGGATCTCCCACAGCAAGCAGCACAATAAACTTATTGAACAAGAATAACAGTGACACTCCACATGAAATCATAATTAACCCTGTTTCTTTTATTAATACATGTATTGTGAATTATTAATGAGTTTATGTTACTCATAAATGGTTCGAATTTTTGTTTTGGGTTTTGAGCAAATGATCAGCACAGAATGGAAACACATGGTTCAAAAGATTAAACACAACTGCAGTCCTACAGCGAACATGAATGGCAATTCAGGAAGTCAGGAAAAGGATGGCAATTGCAACAACAAGACTTGTGTTTGAAAATCTAGTCCTGGAACACAAAAAAAATATTGATCACAATTATGTTAGTAAATAACATGCATTACTAAATAGGGGAAAGGAGGAAAGTGGGAAGGACGTGACGTGTGGCATCCGGAGCGGTATTGGAGGCTTAGTGTATCCCATCATGCATCATATTCTGGAAACACCTCGCGAGACTTTTCCACTGTAATTGAAATATTAATATAATGCTTAGATATTACATCTAATTTGGTAGAAACAAAGTGTTGCATGTTTTATTGGTACATAGATGAGTAGTGGTTATATTTATTTTGTACAACATTTGCAACTGCTTTTGATCACTTAATTAAAAGCACCACAAATTAAATTGAGTCATCTGTTAAAGGGATTACTGAACAGACACAAGTTGTTTTTAAAATGCAAAGTATTGAAAATAAAGCTCTGAAGAAACTTGCATTTTTACAACACTATAAGTGTGTCCCATCAGGTAATGAAAATTTGACACACAGTCTTCATCCTCACATGAGCACTTAGGCCAAAAACAGGAAAAATGTAATATAAGTAGTCAAGTGCAAAGACCGCAAGTGTGGCATCCATTCAGGGCCCTTGATGGTGAACGTGATTTCACCAAATACAACATGTTCCTGGATCAACATCCTTGTTCATCCTGGAACAACATTCTATTCAACCAATCAGAATTGAGGGATAACTTTTCAGGAAATATCAGTTTCATCTAAACAGTAGTGTAAACTATCTGGGCCTGTATTCACAAAACATTTTATCTTACAACTAAGTAAAGTGTAGAGTAGAGTTTTATATATATAGTTTTTAAGTTTTGAACCATGGTTCAAATTTCAAAAAAAAGACTTCTTCTTCTTCTTCTTTGGGTTTAATGGCGAGTTGCATACCAGCTTTTAGGTGCATATCGCCAGCTCCTGTGCTGGAGTGTGAGTGATTTCAGTCTAGGCCTGCATGATAAAATTTATATTCTGTTCTTAAAAATACTATTTAAGCTTTTATAATTTTACTATTCTTTACATTCCGTCGTAGCTTTACAGTGTTAAACAGGAAAGAAGTGAATATTGCAGGAGGACAATAGTAATCCCAAACCTGACCAAAACCTGCTTAAAGTATTATGTGCTGATTGAAATTATTAATCATTTGTTGTTGTTTTTTTACCACTCTGCCAGAAAAATAAAAAATGACAAGGCATAAACATCAGGCCAGGGAACATATTTTGTAATTGTACACACTTTATTAATTAATGTTTTATTTATTTTAATTTCTGATAACTATAATCAAATATTTTCTTTTTATTGACAAAAATTGTGGAAGTAAATAAATGAATGACATGACTAAGTACTGACTAAATTTAAAGGACATTTTCATCAAAAGTTGCAAAAATGGTCCACATACCATGATAGTAAAAAAACACAACCAAAAACAAATGCAATATAAAAACCACCACCAGCACAAGTACATGTCATTTTGTGACCGAACTGTTTGACTAAAAGACACAAACTATGACTAAAAGAAAAATCAGTGGAAAAATAAACACTGGGGCAGAATCAGCTGTGTTCTTCACATCTTCACCTAATGAATAAAACATGAGATTGTGTTATGTTAATGAATTATGTTAATGAACCTTCAAACAAGCAAGTCTCTGTTAGTACGACATGCTTTTTAGATGATCACTAGAACAATGTGCAATAGTGAATATGAAAATAAATTATAATAAATTAAATAAATTATATTTGCTTTGATTTTTTTATTTAATGTAATGATATTCAGACATTTTTAAGAGTGACATCGTCCAAATAGTACTAACATTTAAGCACCACCGAAAACCACCCAAAATTAAACAGACTCACAGTGATTTTCCTCATTAGTAAATAATGAAGTAAACTGCTGTCTTACCTTTAAACAGATCTCTCTCATAAACCCGATCACTGGTTTTCTCACTCACATCATTCTTGAGTGTACATGTGTAGAAGTTTTCTGGATTTCCTGTGTTTTCAACTTTGATGAACTCTCGTTTCAGGTGGTCTTTAAAGCCCTTCAGTGTTTCTCCAGCAGAATTCTTCCAGATGATTGTTTCACTGTAGTCGCAAATTAAATACACAACATCAGGGTTACTGCTATTGTCTATTTCTATCTCAGGTTTGGGGACCGGCTCTGTGAAAGAAACAAAGAAAAGCACAAATGATGCTATCAGACTGTAATATTACAGTATTTTGATACAAATCAAAACTCAACACTCATAACTTAAATCATGGCAAAATGTTACATTCCTGTAGCTATATTACAGTAGGCTACAGTAAAAAATAATTGTAGTTTAAAAGAAAAGTTATGACTGCAGCGTGTTTAAACTTGACTGAATGATCTGTGTTCCACATCTGCTAAATAAAAGATTTAACTCTGCACAGCTAAATAAATGGGCTGAATGCAGGTTAATATTTCTGTAATATTTCTGTGAAACGCATTAGTTTGGAAAAGCCCAATTTAGGATGATTGTTATTTAGAAAAACAGCAAGATGACTTCACATTTTCCAATTGACCAACTGGCAAACCCATGAACCAAAAAAAAAAAAAAAAATGACAACAAAAGTCTTATTAATAGTTCATGGAAAATGTTTTTTTGGAAGTAATTACTTGGTACACAATGGTATTTATTGAAGTACCAAGATATCACAATCTGATACTATCACTGTATCATACTACTGCCACAATACAGTGACATAATTATTCACTACAATATATACCATGGTAGAGCATGATTTTCACATCTCGTTGTATTTACAATATTGGTAAAAAAAAAAGTTGACAGAATTACTAGCTGTATTAAAAAGATCATAATAAAAATATGCTTTTTCAGTATTAATCAGTATCCACTTACCCATAACTTTCAAGCTGAATCTTTGTTCCTGCTCTTTACTGTTGATGTCAATGGTATAAACTCCACTATGTATGAGAGTTAGATTAGTTATAGTGATGTGTCCAGTTTTCTCATCAAGAGTTGTGATGTCTTTGAATCTCGGATTCGGGGTGCTATAACCATCATCAATGTCCCATTCGATCGCCTTGACAACATCACTGCCACTTCTGTGTTTCCATATAATGCTGGTAACAGGAGGATTTATGTTGGTTGGACGAAAAGACACTGTATCACCCACTGCTTTTATCTGATCTTGACCTAATGTATAAAATATAAGAGAGAGCGTTTAATGTTCAACAAGTATCTGTCATTTATGATTTGTAGGTTAAACTGTAATATAATTTAAAATTACTTCAGAGTCAACTAAACCGATGCGCAATCTTTGATAAAATGCTAAAAACATCACCTACCTGAAACAGCTTCTGTGGTGATGAACACAACGCAGATGGCGACCAGCGTTGAGCATTGATGTGCCATTTTTACACAAACAATACAAAAAATGTACTTTACTTTTGTTTTGCCTTGAATGTCTTTTACACACTTAAGACCAATGAAGTGTAAAAACTGAGTATACAGAGGAAAATCAAGAACAGAAACCACAAACAATAGATGCTATTGGTTGCTACTGCTGCTGTTTTGTGTACCTACACGTTTGAACAACAAATGCTTGACGTCTAACCAGAGTGTGGGTTTATTGTTCAGGAAGACCACCAACCACAGCCTACATTATGCACCGTATAAGGGTCAAGGACAGCAGGCCTCTCATTTGACACAGTGGTGCTTCCCTCCACCTTCTAATTTTCACAATTCACACATATATAGTGCATTAAAAACTATCCAAATCATGTTTATGATTTTTTTGTGTTCACATTTCTAATGTGACAAAAATCACCAAGTGTCATCTTATTCCTACGATTTTAAAACATTTTTTTTTTCGATCAAAAGGAAAAAAAAAAAGGTAAATAATAATAAATAATATAATAAATAATAATCCTTGAGTTTAACAGTGTAAGACAAACGCAAATATAGACAGACAGTGATTTTTCATAGACCTTTATACAGTACAGATTGTGTCAAAGCAGCTTTACAGTGTCAAATAAAGTGTTAAAGTGCTTCTTTATGCCTTTTAAAGTATTATGTACAGATTTGAATTATTTTTCTGTTTTTACCATGAAAAATGACAGAGCAGATCTCTCTCACTAGGGGGCGCTCTGTTGTGCTTAAATGGAAGTCAGTAGGAGACGCACTTCACCTGGTTTCACAGACAGTGCTTAGACTAAGCCATGATTAGGCCTTGCAAAACATTACTG